>JAHLJT010004567.1:164730097-164825671 GCA_031308135.1 Acheta domesticus
AAACGAATCCCAACTCATTACAAAACCTACGATAAATTATAGAAGCCGTTCAGGCATTATGAGGGAAAGTTTAAATTACACCATCAGCTAGATAATAAACTATAAATGTTGTAGGAACGTTTTCAAACTACAGTTAATCCAATAAATGTAAACAAACATTCTTCTGACACAGAATTCACCAATTTGCTCCCGAATTTTTATTTAACGACATGTAAAGCACTTTTATTTGAATAAAAATATTTGATATATAATAAATATTTCAAACAATACTTAGACATTTCAATAATTCTTTTATCAATTTTGACAATATTACAATTTTATAAATATATTAAAACATATAATATATTTAAAACATGGAAATGTTAAAAAAGTATAGTTAAAAATCAGTTCACCAGGTCATAATCAAATGTAGTCATTTGCTGGTTGGAGCACTCAAAAGCATATGAAGTTGTTACATTTTATAAGTAGCACTATCTGAAACTCCTTCTGGAAGTTATGAATTAGGTGAATTTTTATTTTAAAAAAATAATTTTGGTTAACATTTTTATAGAAAATAATTATTTTCATCTATTTATTACTTATTTATGAACTCAAAGGTATCTATAAGTTAATTTTTTAACCAATTATTACGCGAAGTTCATATCAGAAGCAAAGAAATAAAATAAATGCCATAAAACTATTATTTTCTTAATTTAAATATGAAAAAAGTTTGTTTTTTTTTCGCTTAATGTACTTCCCATGTGGATATCTTATCCTCACTACAAGAAATATTTCTAAATGCAAGAAAAAATATTAGGTCTATTACAGTTATACCAATGGATGGGTTGGGTCTCTGAGACCAACATGAAATAAATTACATATAAAAGTACCTATACAAACACAATAAGTGGCACACTAAACATTTATTTGCAAACAAAAGAAAGATAGAAGGAAGAAGAAGGTCCTGGTGGCATCTGCACGTTGTTGGAAGATATATTTGTTAGCATGTGGGTCTCCTGGACCAACCCATTCATTGCTGGGTTGAACAGGATTCTTACTAAGATTGGAATTTTGATAATATGCGTATTGAAATGCCTTAACGTATACGCCAATCATTCAGTTTTACAGCTGTAGTTCTTCATTCACATAAGACCCATATTAGCAACTACACTCCTTTTCACTTTACACATCCTTGAAAGTTTAGGGGATAACAGCAGAAAATGCTCAATTAGGATTTCTATTTATTACAGTTCATAATATGTAACTTAACTTATGAGGAATTTTATTGGGGAATTATTTTGTTCTTTATTATAAGTCAAATTATGAAATATGCAAGCAAATATGCTAAAAAAATGCTGGAACATGCAAAATAATTTTCTTGATGTGCAATACAACTTTCTTTATAAAGTGTTGTGCTACACAGCTCTTTCTTTCTCATATTTTGTAATAGTTGTCAAATATTGAAATTACTATCCTACACACACGTCCTCCTTAACTTAAAAAGCTCTTAATGAACAAAGGGTGAGAGGTTGGAAAAAAAATTTTTTCTTTATTTTGTTCACAATTCAAACATTGAAATAATAATTGCTGTCTGCCATTGAATTCAGTACGTTTTGTTCCATTGTTACAAATAGTTCAAAGGAAAGAAAAAAAGCGAGGTTGGAAGTTAAACCAAATGCGAAGGTTCCCATGGCAAGGGCCATACCTTGGCACTAATGAATGGTATTACCAGTGAATATAAAATTCTACATTGAATTCATTGTGATGATTCTAATACATTATGAATAAGAATTACATGAAAACTTTTATTATTTGAAGGTATTAAAAGGTTCTTGAAATGATTTAGAAATGTAATATTGAGAAATTGATTTCAGTAAGAAAGAAATCTCTATCTTTAATAATCTTGAAGGGGGTTATAAACAATTTTTGAACTTTGACAAGTTTTGAAATTCCAGAGGTTTAAATGAAATTTGAACCTGTACCACATTATAAAACAAACTTTGCTCTATTCAAGAAACAATTTGAAGCCACTTTGAGAAAATCGTTTGTATTTATTTATTTAAATGTCATGATTGTACAAAAAAATTATTAAAAAAATTATTCATATTTTAAAAAAAATGTACTCGGCATTATTTAAAGAACTAATTGTGAAGATCAAGAAGTGATTAAGATGGGGTGCCAGGAGGGAGATTGGAGGAAATTATGAGAAATAAAAAGGCAAAATATTAGAGTAGGAAAAAAGACAAACAGAAATCTTCTGAAACAATTTAAAGAGCTTAGTAAAATGATTCCTATTATAAAAAGTCTTAAAATTGTAACAGTCATAAGAAATCAATTTCACACTGTCTAAAATCATAATAGGTTTAGAGAAACATATGTTATTAATTTCTAATATTAAAATACAAAATTTGAAGAGTAATTTTGAAGTGAGATTGATTTTTTCTCCCAGTGGTTAGCTACACCAGTAAATGATATGTATGCTGATTCCGTACTTGCTGCAATATTACAAGCTGAGATGTTGGAGTCTACTCCATCTTTTTTTCCTGTTCCTGCAAAAATGGATCGTATGCATTTCAAAGTAAGGTTCAAGTTCTTCTACTTAATTTCGCTTTAACTACTTCATTTTGCATAATAAAAACCTAAACAAATGTATGTAACAAAAATGTTTCTTCTAGGAATGTCTGATAGAGATGTTACAAGAGATGTTTGGTGAAGAATCTGTTCCTAAAATATTTAAAGGAGAGAAGTTGTATGTAACAGTTGATGGGAAGAAAGCAAATATAGATTTACTGAACTTGGTAAGATTTTGTTGGTATCTTTAACAATGCAAAGAAAAATACTAAGATAATATTTTCTTTAACGTAATTTTTATTTAAAATGACCTTTGCTGCTGCCATAATAAATAAGCAGATATTTACATTTGTATTCATAGTTTAAACTGAGAGAGGGGAGGGTTCCCTTATCTGTTGAACTTTTTTATTTACACATAACACATTTTACTTGAACATTAAAAAAAGTATTATTATTATAATAATAATAATAATAATAATAAATTATTATATATAATAATAAATAATTATATTATTATTTGGTTTTGTACATTTTTAGCTGTTGATAGCCAAATTTTGGTGATTGGCTCTTAAATTGGCCTTTAACCTTTCAAGGGTAAATTGGGGGTTTTATTTTGTCAATTACTCTCTAGGGACCCAATATATAATTTCCAAATTCTTCATAGTTTTTGGAAAATGAAAGGAGTTTTCACTTATTTCATTAAAAAAAATATTTTTTTTAATATATTCAAGATGATTCATAAAGTTTATGTATTGACATGTTGCCAAAATACACTTGTTGCAAAAAGCCTTTTATTTTTTGTGGAACTGAAATTTACGTGCCTTTTTCTTTACTTGCATGTTACAAATGTCCGGATACAATTTCAAGCAACACTGTTTCAAAAGTAAAACTTATAAATAATCAAAAATAAATTTGAGTTATTGATAAAATGCGAGTGAACGACTATAGTTAAAGACTGTAGCACTAGTGTAGTCTTTAACAACAAAGTAAAGTGCTGACATTTTTACAACTGACAACTTATGGGCTTGAACAAGTGTTATTATATTTTTTATATTAGGTTTTTATTTCTTGGCGCATGGGGGCTTCTCTTCACGATGGAATATCTCACAGTATTTCACGTTGTTTTCGATCGTGCTGCTAGGAGTCGCACTGCTCGCTAGAGGTGCGGCACGACCGAGAATGACACGAAATACCGTGAAATATTCCATCATGAAGATAAACCCCGAGGCAAATAAAACAACAAATAAAAACCCATGTATATATACAGATAATGTGTCCATTCTTGTCATCATTTGTGTTTTTGTTTAATTTGTGACAAAATTGTGAACTAGTGTTTTAGATTGTTTATTATTAATTGTTTATTTGTTACCGTAATGAAATTATGAATGCTACAAATACTCCTCTTTACCTGTGCTAAATATTTAAACAAATTTTTTATTTAATTGGTCCTTGCATGTTCAACTCGGGTTATAGTGTACCTCTGTGGACTAACATTTTTGGTTACTATATATGATAATCGTAATTACTAGATATATATATATGATAATCAAATCATAATAGTTTTTCAACGATGACTAGGTTTATAATTTTGCGAAAAATTTCAGAGGGATGGTAAAATATCCAATTCCCATAAATTCACAATTTTAACGTCTTTGTGCTTTCTTCACACATCATTCTACATTGTCCACACTCACTCTAAATATCTTAGTGCAATATTGACACCCCTTACTACCTCTTGCTCTAGAGCACAGTTTTCATGCTTTTTGTCATCTCACTTTTATTCTGTTATTGAAGACCCTTTCACTGCATTCACAGTATCCCAGCTTAATCCAAATTCCCTAGTTCTCAACTGGTGATCAGCATCCATTAAGTCTTCAGGCTTGCTAGAAGTGTCTCTGATGAAGTGAAGCAATTCCATGTCTCACATTCCCTTTCATTCTCTGTTAATGTAACAAAAATATCTCATGAGAATCCCTAGAGTTGGTTCACTGCAACTGAATCTTCTAGTGCTTGTTAGTTATGTGCATGGATAGGGACTGATTCACTATATCCAAAATTAACTGCCATGTTTAAAGGAAAGAACTAATTCTGTATCTGTTATACTGTTCTTACTGTTTTTATTTATTTATTTTCTAGGATGTTGTTGTGTGAAGAGGATGAAACATTTCAACAAATAGTCAGGACTGCTGTAACCAAATTGTATCAATCTTTAGCTCCTCCTCGAACTGATAATTGTGTTTAGGTAGAAAATAAATGTTTTGATATTTTTTTAAAAGTTTTTGATATTTGTTATTTCTTATCTTCAAGGAAACATTTATTAAAACTCAATGTGAAGTTGTTATAGATATGCAGAAGACAAAACTAATATTAAGTATTACATTTATCAATCCAGCCACATTTCATTTCCTAGGTGTATTTTTAATCTTGAATTCCCATTATTGTTTCATGAATTTCGCCAAATATTGGCTGTAAACTGAAATCGAAAACAGGGTGACAGCTTTCTAGAAAAACAGGAAAAATCAGGTTGTACGCAAGAGCATGAGCAGAGGACTGGTGGATTTGCTCCATCACACACAAATTATTCAATATGTAGAGGAATATTTTTCTGCAGTGGATAATACTGGAGATAATGCAGAAAGCTAAAGAACAATTTATGCAATGGGAGATTAGGAATCCTGTACTGTGATATTGGATAATGGCAGACTATATAAACAATATTTGATAGCATAATAAGACGATGATTATACTTAACCAACGAATAATAAAACAGTGTGATGCCAATAAATTGGACTTCATTAGTTACATTAACATTAATGCATTGTAATAATATGTGCAGTAACACAAGTTATCAAATGGAATACAAATTACAATGTTTGTGAACATACTTGGTGCCATAAGAAATGGAATTAAGGAAAAGCAAATTGAATCCTCAAGCGATCATACTTTTTTGCTAATTACGTGACAGAGAATTGGGGAGCCAGGAAGAATTGATTACACAATCTCTCTTTAGCAGTTCTTATAAGGTCTTATTGTTGCAAGATATCCATAACCCCCTTGTAGTCAAACTATTTAATAACATATGGACGAAATGACAATGCCGAGACAAAATATTTCCTTGGTTACAAATTATTTATGTAATAAATTATTTTGTCTCGGCATTGTCAAGTTTTGTGATTTAAAATGACTATAAGGTAAACTCCATATGTTTATTTTGAAAGGAAAAATATCAAAATTGTTTAAAAAAGTATTTTCAATTAATCAAATTTCATTAATTTGTATTCTTCTAGCCTGATGATGAGGTAAATGACTTGATTTATTTATATTAAAGTTTATATTTATTAAAATAAGCCTGTTTCAATAATTATTGGACCAAGTTAAATATAATTAAATTTTGCATGAAATTGTGCACTTTTTAAATTTTAAACAATTATTTTCTCAGGCATGGTTCCAACTTTTTTCTTAATTTTTTTCACGAATGTTGCAAAGAACGGTTAAGAAAGTGATCCTGGTCCTATTTCGACGCACTTTGTATTTTCGAAAATGGGAAAAGTTCGAAATGGAAAATTTGAATTTCACACGCTTCGTTTGAGGCTGTGTCACTTCCATGACAATGTAATTTGAAAGGTGCTTGGAGGCTGTCATTCGAGTCGTGAAAAGAAAGATTACATTGAGTTAAATGTGAAAACGAATGAGTCTTTCACTTTGCATATTAAGGTGCGGGAATGAGTAATTCTTGTAAAAAACGAGTAGTTTTAACGACAATTATTTAATTAATTATATTTTTCTATCCGTTTGCATTTAGTCGCTAGTGGTTATCAAGAATGCTAATTTGTAAAATGTGTACGAATCAACTGTCATTGTTGCTTGTTGCAACCCATTGTTGCATTTGTGGTTAGGTGGAAGAGCAGGCTAAATGGCATGAGCATCCCCACCAATAAAGACATTTACTTATTTATTGTTACAACACAGCGCTGATATCAGAAGGCGATAGTGACGGCCGCTGTTGGTTGGCGTCAATATAAACTAATTTTATTTACGGCCAAAATACGCATCGGGCATTGTTGGTACATTTATGTAGTAGGTGAATGCACTGAATTCAGTGGCAGAAAGCTGTTTTCGTGTAAAGGTTTGAATGGAAAAAAATGTATTTTTCGCGCTTCGTTTAAAAATTTTTCAAATGGTATTTGAGAACAAAAGTTGCCATGTTATCTTACATAACCATTAACAATATCACGAGAAGTGCTGTTGTAGCACACTAGGTTCTATTTTTTCACTTTCTCGCACTGACGACGGTTCTTACGAAGGCCCTTACGAAGGTACTTCGTTAGAAGTTAAAGTGATGTGATCGTGTGCTGGAATACAACGAATTTTGGCAAAAAAAAAACCCTCTTATTGCCGGACACTGGCAACGACGAAGTGGATAAATCCCTTTGCTAAATATAGAAGAAAATCCTCTAACACCGGAATCCATGTCTTCATGGGTCCGTGATACCGAAATAAAATCGATTGACGGCGAATGTCCGTCTCTGGTCAACGCAAGCGCCCAAACCGTTCAGCCGATTTTCTTCAAAATTGATACTCTCCGATCGATCTGAATTGGATTTTCAAAGAATCTCTGCAGAAACGTTCAGACATAGTAACCCGAGCAGCAAATTTAAACACGAAAAAATAAACAAAAAGCTGAATTTATTTATTTGTTATATTTTATAAATAATTTCTGTTCTAGCCGGTTCAGCTTTTAAAATCAAAATGACCATGTTTTCAATTGTAAACGTAGATGTCAAGTTGTTTGTTTTAAAGTCAACGATACGTAATATTGAAAATTGTATACTGGGCCGCTTTTATGTTGATACAGTATAATTAATATAAATCAATGTAGATTTAAGTTCAAAATAATGTGATTACAACTTGGCCTCAACGTACCTCAATATCCTCAATATGGAGATTTTTTTTATAACTTTGCATAATTTACAATCTGTTCTTGTTAGAACAATGGTGTCTAATAAATACATTTCTGACGTGAATTTTGTGACATTGAAAATTTCATTAATAATAAACTTATCCAATTTTGTTTATGACAATCCTTTATTGTTCAAATTTCGAACAGAACACAACATTTGTTACTTATATAGTTTATATTCTTGAGTCCACTGGGGGAGGTTGCTGTTGAGTTCACTATTTGTCCTCGGGTGCTTAGCCGTTAAAAATGGGACAACAGTTCCCTTTATTAAGGAGCCTGATGATATAACAAAACACGTTACGAAATGTTGTGTTCTGTATGCAAATGTGAACAGTAAAGGATTGTCATAAATAAAATTGGATAAGTTTTATTATTAAGAACCATATACTGACAATCAGGAACAATTTTTCAATGGGTCTACGAGTTTTATTGAAAATTTCTTTTAAGAAATTGGTATGGCAAATTAAATATTCTCTCGTTTCAGTCTATATACATGTTCACTGTTGTCTAGCAGTTTTGTTGAAAGGTAATTGGGATGCTTGTACACTCTATTCTGGTAAGCTTGGTCTGTGTGGAGATGAAGCCTTTTTTTGTTTTAGTTTTAAATTTTTTTAAAAACTCTTCGAGTTAAATCTAAAAATTGAAATTTTTACTGAAGTTGGGTATGATAGCGGTCTAGCATGTGTGTAATTTTCAGGTTTTTATCTGGTCCCCCACCAGATATTACAGTTCAAAATTCGGAAAAATCCTAAATTCCAATTTTCAAGTGGTCTATTACATAGCAATGATATTTTACAACTAGTGGTGCTATAGAATGGCACAGACATTCCCATATTTTTTTTATTTCCTTGGGTCTGGGCTAGCTATTCGGAATTGCCACTTACCCGTGCCAGCTGCCATCTATCGCTGCCAAAGTACATTTTTGACATTTTCTTAATTTTTCGGTTTCCTAAAGGTAGAACGGAAATATTAATTTTAGAATATTAAAGAATACTAAAACGTCGCCCTAAATGGCTATTTTCTTTGAAAAATTTGGAGCCGTTTTTTAAGAAAATGGCGTTTATGAGCTACTAATAATGCGAAATTTGAAGCTTTTTCACAGAAAATTTTTGGCTTTTCAAAAATCATTTGAAGCCCTTACTCTCACAAATATCATAATGTTTACAAATTACATGTAATAATCATATTAAAGATGTGAAAGATCTTTCAAAAAAATTACGTTTGTGAAATTTTTGAAAAAACAAAAAGTCTCAAAATAAACTTTACCTCATATTGAAGAGTGCAATTACCACTATCCGTTCGAAAAGTTAGAAGAAAAAATTTCGAGCCATTTATGACAAAATGGCGTTTTGAGCGTTTCTGAAAATGAATTTTGAGCTAGTTTTCACAGAAGACGGTAGAGTTTTCGAGAAACTTTATTTGACATTATTTAAAGCACATGTACTCAATGTATAATTGTCACCTTCCCCGTCACCTGTTGGAAAGCTATTACGCTCGGAGAATATGTTCCGCAGTCGTATAGAATCCAAATTGTGACCTTGCTACTAAGTAACAATGCGTTTTTAATAATTAAATTTGTTCAAAGAATTAATCGGCTCGACCGGGATTCGAACCCGGGCCTTCTGCTTTTTACGCCCAGCTGCTTTGACCACTAAGCTATCGAGTCAACCAACCCTTTGGACTCATTAATATAATAATGTCAACAAATCGCTGATAATGTAAATATTAACGACGTGAGAGAGAAGTCAAAAGAATTACATTTTTGTAATTTTTGAAACAACAAAAGAATAGGGCAAAATGGCGTTTATGCCATCTCATTGAGTACATTAGGCACTATCCCTACCAAAAGGGTAAAGAAAAAATTGGAGCAGTTATTGAGAAAATCTTGTTTTTGTATTTTTTTTTTTTAAAATTATACATATTGCGCGAAAACTACTAAAATTTTCAAAAATATGTACAGAACCATAAAGAAAGAACTTAATTTGAAGAATAAATTTTATTTGAAGGAAAAATCTCTATCTGCAATTTTGTAGTTGGAGGAAGACGTCGAATAAAATTTGAAGCAATTTTTGAAATTTCAGAGTTAAACGTGAAAATCGAACCTATGATACCGTAATAAGGGTATTTTACTCTATCCTTACAAGAAATTTAAAGGAAAAATTTGAAGCCGTTTTCTAGAAAATTTTGAAAATGTCAGGAGAGCTTTATGTAAAGTACCCTCAAAAATTAATGAATGTTTCTCAAAATCTCAGAGCTTCCACTTAGGCCAGATGAGCAGGGGTTTCTTCAATTTGGAAAAACTCGTATGCATAGTTTAGGGGTTAGTGTTGTTCGCATACACCAGACGGACGGACGTTTTGCTTTCAATTGGTTTTGCGGTATTAAGGACTTACAAAACAGGATTTTTGGCTATACCACGTGTTAGGAGTTTTTTTGCTTAATTTAGCAACTGTATTTATCCACTTTTTCGTTATCACGGCTCGGCAACGAACTTTTCTGCCGGAATTCGCCGTTTTTTCGCGCAGCATAACAAATTTCCCTATAGTACATATATTACTCAGTATATTCGTTCGTATACGGGAAAGTAAAAATTACCGAATCTTGTATCCAATCACTTTCATCTTCGAAAGCTTTCAAATATTGTTTTATTTCTTTTCTTTGGGATGTTAATTGTTAATTTTGTTCGTAGTAGCGCTTACCCAGTTCTTCTGC
The DNA here is from genome assembly GCA_031308135.1 of Acheta domesticus. NCBI lineage: Eukaryota > Metazoa > Arthropoda > Insecta > Orthoptera > Gryllidae > Acheta > Acheta domesticus. The sequence continues at coordinate 164,740,320 of JAHLJT010004567.1, forward strand.
TATTGCTTTTCAGATATTTTTCTTTCTTTTCTAAACAGTTTTTCGATATCGAGGAACCTAACCCTTATTTCTGCATTAAAAGATAGACTCTATTCCCGGATTTGACATTCGCGATGCTTTTTGAGAACGTAACTCTCGCGAATGTTGAGGAATTACTGTATACTGTTGTGTGTAAAAGCTCAGAAAATTTAAGGCTGTGATTCTATTACTTCTTTGAGAAATTACTCTGAAAATCGAATTTCGTTCATTCGCATTCAGTAATTTGGTTGCAAATATTTCCGAAATAAAAAACATAGAAGATAGGTAAATAATATTTCGATTTGCAGGCTAGAGTGTACTGAATCGAATGCTTTTTATTTTAGTATGCTAGAATAACGTAGAGCTGAGTAATTTAGAAAAGAATAAATGCCTGCAAACGCGAAAAATGGCTCACGATGTGAAACAAAAACGGCCGCCATTTTTAAACCAGGTATAATAAAAAAGTTAAAGATGAACTGCCAAAACATAAGGAAATGTATGTGCAAAAAATTTTTTTTTCTTTTTTCGAGATGGTCGAGCGACCAGCGCCAACTCAAGGGACCACCTAAAATGGATTAACCCTTATACTAGTATTTGTAGACTGATGATGACGGAAAGTCGTCGAAAGCCGGCTCTCTAAATAAATATAACTTCCATTATTTCTTCAAGCTATAGGGTGTGTTTCCTCAGGATAGTATTCTATATCTAAGGCGGGAATGAAGCGTACACGTAAGGTAAACATACCAGTAGTTGACCATTTAAGTAAAAAATGTATCATTTTCCATCCACCTGACTATTTACATTTGCCAATTATATAATCTGAATAGCTTACACTATTTACCATACTTCCTGCTAACATGCAATACAACAACATTTAACAAAACCTGCATTTTCCAATTTTTGGGGTTGATTTTTCAAAACAATTATTCTGAATCAGAAATTGACCACCCAAACATGGTGTTTTTTCAGTAGTTGACCCCTCATAAATTGACCACATAATTATTAAAATTAACAAATAAAGAAGTTATTTTATTAACAAAATTATATTGACATACACAGTACAGACAACATGAAACAATATTTTAATAGAATTTTAGTATGCATTTACAAGATATTTACATTAAAAATATTGAATACTTTTTCAGCTCCGGAATCAAGTAAGATCCACGCCGAGTGCTTCTTTGCGCAGTGCCGAACTTTCAGAAATGTGTTGGTGGATGCTAATACAAAAAAATAGATAGTTAATTAGGAGTTCAATAAAAACAAGGTTTCACCTAGTAATTAACCACTGTGGTCAATTACTAGAAATCTATCAATTCTTGATTCATTATTTGACCACGCTTCTAAATATTTTCAGATGTTATTAAACATGCAACCAAGCTCATAAAATTATTATCAGATATTATTATTTCGACATACAATTATTTTAAAATGATATATAAAATACTTATAGTTTATTGTTAGGTTTATCTGTAACACTCGCGTAGCAAATTCTGGAAGAAAACAACGTGATACAGCGGCAAAAACACACATCAACATTCAATGTTCACCAACTAATAACACGTGCCGCCCAATGTGCTCTGCTTTTCAATTATTACCACCAGAAGGTAGGACATTAAGTTTCCGCGATTTGTGAACGTATTTCACTGAAACTCATTAATTAAAAGACTTTTGTTCTAAATGGTCAACTACTGGTACACGGTCAATTACTTCCTCCGCTACCTTAGAAGTGCCAACTTTCATGGAGATCAGTCCAACAGTGTCGGAGTTTTGCTATTATGTACAGGTGTCCGGGGAGGAAACGTCGAAAATTCGAAAATAAGTTCTTAGGACAATTCTAAGCATATTTTGTCTTAATAAATTACACGGATATTCGGAATGGTTGGGCCGCAATGAGCACTCAAAATTTGGTTTGAAAAAATTATTTCTAGGCAAAAATTTGCATTATGGAGGCATAGAAAGACTCCAGAAACATATAAGTTGTTTATTATTTTCAAAAGGAATGAATATATTTGTTCAGAAAGAAAAAGTAAGCAAGAAATAAAAAAGCAGTTGAATTGTGTAAATTGGGTCCTTTTTTATTTCTCGCTTAATTTTTCTTTCTGAACAAATATACTCATTTCTTTTGTAAATAATAAACAAGTTATATGTTTCTGGAGTGTTTCGATGCTTCTATAATGCAAATTTTTGCCTAGAAATCAATTTTCCAAACCAACTTTTGAGTGCTTATTGCGGCTCAACCATTCGGAATATCCACATAGTTTATTAGACAAAATATGCTTAGAATTGTCTTAAGAACTTATCAAGACACACCATTCAGCATACAAATCCCGAAATATGAACTTCATCTTCTAACTGACCCATTAATAAATTTTCTATATAAACTCAGACTCAGTGGAAAGCTATCAAATATAGTTTACACAACTACCCAATCTCTGTACGACGGAATAGTAAGAGCTGAAGCTGCTTATGAGAGCCTTGGAGAGGTAGGAAGAGATAAGGGGAAAATAAGTGATATGTGGTGGAATAGTTCTTTAGAAAAGAAAGTAAGAGAGAAAGAAAATGCCTATAGAAAATGGCTAAGTACTCAAGATGATGATGACAGAAAGATGTACAGTCAAATAAGTAGGGAAACAAAAAAGGAAGTTATAAAAGCTAAGAATGCTGCTTGGGAAAAGAAATGTGAAGAAATTGACCAATGCATTGGCAGTACCAAAGCAAAAGAGTCTTGGAAACTTATAAAAGGTCTAAGAACAAATGAGAAACAATGTTCAGCCTTACAACATACAATCAACATACAATACATGTACGTTACTTTACAACGCATTGCCAGATGACATAAAACAATTAAAGTCGGTATACAAATTTAAGTTAAAAGTAAAATCTTTTCTGCTGCAAAACTGTTTCTATACAATTAGAGACTATACTGATCGTGAAAAAGAAAAATAATGTAACAAAACAAAGATATATAATGAATTAGTTTATGTTTGCATTGTATACATTTAAAAAAATATTTAATACGCCTGTAACAAGTAATGTACTTCAGCTTCCGGGTCAATGACCCCCATCTCGATCAGGTTTTTGTCCAGTTTCCCTGATCCATAGAGCAAATGCTGAGATGGCCCCTTGTTTTGCTTCTGGACGTAAATGTAGCTTCACTGTGCGCACGTTTTGTTGAGCACTCCTTTTGCTTGTAGTTCATTTACAGTTGAAATTGATTTTCTATAACTCGGGAAAAAACATTTTTCAAATATCTTTATTTTTCTAAAATAATTATTTTCTAAATTAATTTTTTCGTTTTCGTTTTTTTTTTTTAATAAAATTCTGGCCCTCAAGAAAATGTGCGCAGATAAATTTCTTTCCCCACACGTCATATACAGTTTTTACTGTTTTTTGACTAAATAAATAAATAAAATAAACAACTTATAAGCCTACAACAATGGAGAGAGTATTGTCAAGAATTGATGAAAGAAGACAGAAAAGAATTCGTGGATGTTTACAATATTAGTACGGGGAATAGAGATAATGACATGGAAGACATTACAGTAAATGAGATTGGAAAGGCTCTTAGAACATTTAAAAATGGAAAGTCTCCAGGCCCAGGTGCAGTGTATATGGAGCAGTTAAAAAATGGTCCTAATGTACTCCTCGAAATTCTCTGCCAACTGTACAATAAATGTGTGAAGGGAAAGACGCTGCCAGAGGACTTTAGAACAGGTTATATTTCTAACATATACAAAAAAGGTGACAGAAAACAATGTGGGAATTACAGAGGTATAACTGTGCTCTATGATGTACAGGAAGATTTAATTCTAGAGGGTTCAAAGATCAAAAATGTGAAAGATTTTAAGTATTTAGGAGTAATTCTGAATGAAGAAGGTACGGATCAAGCCGACATTTTATCAAAAATCGGAAAAGGTCAACAGATAATCAGCAAATTAAACCCACTACTTTGGAGTAAGGACATTAGGACTAAAACAAAAATCCAGCTGTTTAAATCTTTGGTGGAGAGCACAGTAACATATGGCTCTGAAATTTGGGTACTAAACCAAGCTCTGAAAAAGAGGATTAATAGTGTTGAAAACAGTTTTTGTAGAAGATGCTGTGGAGTCACGCTGCTTGATCATGTAAAAACAGAGACTATAAAAAGGCGATTAAATATAGAAGGATGTTTAACTGATATTGTTGAAAAGAAAAGATTGTTATGGTACGGCCACTTACAAAAGATGGATTCAGAAAGACTGCCCAAAAAGGTTTATAACTGGACACCAGCAAGACGGAGGAAAAGAGGATGGCCAAGAGTGAAATGGAAAGATGATGTAACAGTGGCAATGGAAAGAAGAGATACGTTACAACACTGACAAAACAAAATGGCGCCTTGGATGCGATAAACGGCCAACATAGAGCTTTAAACATTGCTAGTATATATATAACTGTGCTCTGTAGTATTGGCCAGTTGTATGGAAAAATACTAAAATTTTGCCTTGAAATGAATCGTGTACATGTGGAAGAACAGAGCGGCTTCAGAGCTGGACGCTCGTGTACTGATAATATTTTTAGTATCAGACTAGTGACTGACAAACGACTTGCCCATAATTTAGAAACTCACCTGGTATTTGTAGATTTAAGAAAAGCCTATGACACAGTTCCATTAAATAAACTCTGGATGGCAATGGAGAAACAAGATGTTAATGAGTACTTATTGAAAGCTGTTAAAGACCTATACAGCAGAAATGTAAGCCAGATTAAAATTGGAAGAAACCTTTCTGAACCATTTTCTGTAAATAAAGGCTTACGGCAAAGGTGTTGCATAGCTCCCACTTTGTTTAAATTATATTTAAACGAAGCTTTCAAAAATTGGAGAAAAAATGTTGCAATCTGGGTGTAAAAATTGAAGATGCCATGCTCTATTCTATTAATTATGCAGACGATCGAGTTATCTTCACTGAGGACGAAGATGATATTTTGTATATGTTGCGGAAACTTCATGAAGAGTACTTAAATTGGGGGCTGGAAATAAATTTTAATAAAACAGAATATCTGGTTTGTAAGAGGAGAAGCCAAGACTCTGTGTATACCCATTGGACCAGAATTGAAATCCTGCCAGAATGTTATCTATCCAGGTACTCAAATAGTAGCAAATGGGGATAGTACACAAGATATTCAGAGTAGAATATCAAAAGGCAAAGTAGCTATAAAGCAATTACATCCTTTAATACGGAACCAAACTCTTAGGAAGAATGTTAAAAGAAGATTGTATAAGACTAAGATTGTATCGTAGAGGGTATTGCCGCATATGGGTCCGAAGTTTGGGAAATATTTAAAGGTAATGAGAATAAACTTACAGCAATGGAAATGGACTATTGGCGAAGAAGCTGTGGATTGTTATTGTTGGACAAAATAAGAAACGAAGAAATTAGAAGAAAGCAGAAGTTAGTTTCAACATTATTGATACCATTGAAATTAAAAGGCTCAAATGGTGTGGTCATTTAAACAGAATGGGTGAAGAACAATGGCCTCTAAAGCTCTGGAATTGGACACCAACATCACACAGAAGATGAGGAAGACCCAGAAGTACATGGAAGGAAGGAGTAGAGAAGGCAATGAATAGAAGAGGATTAACTGCAGAAGACTGCAGTGGCAGACTAAAATGGAAACTGGGATGCGAGAGACACCCAATGGTGTAAAATACTCGCAATACTACTACTACTATAAAATTTATTAAAGTATTATATTAATTTCAATTTTTTTAACTTTCGAAGTGTTTCTTTTTTCATCAGGAGTAATTTCATTTAAACGTAAGACAAACAAATGTCATATATAACTAGTGGTGCTACAGAATGGTACATTCTCACAGTAAAGTTTTTTAATTTGCTTAGTGTGGATTGACTTTACAGTTTTGACCCATCCTCATGCCACCTGCCATCTATCACCGCTCAAAGCCCTTTTCTCAGTTTTTCAGTTTCCCAATAGTAGAATCGAAATATCATTTTAAGAATCTTAAATAATAGTAAAACCTCGTCATAAATGGCAATTTTCATTGAAAAATTTTGAGCTAAAAAATTTCAATATTTTGCAATTTTCGAAAATTCAGAGATAAACCTGAAAATAGGACCTGTGCCACTTTTATAAGTGTATATTACTCTATTCTTACAAAAAATTTAAAGAAAAATTTGCAGCTGTTTTTGAGAAAATTTTGAAAATATCCCAGGGGCTTCATGTAAAGTACCACCAAATTTTAAAGATTTTTTCAAAATCTCAGAGCTTCGACTGGAGCCTAATCGACAGAGGTTTCATCAGTTTGGAAAACTTCCTACGTATGGTTTAGGCGCTAGTAGTGTTCACAGGCGGACGTTTGCCATTTTTTGCCGTCAATTGATTTTTCTGTATCAAGGACCCACGAAACAGGGATTCTGGCTACACCACGTGTTGGAGAATTTTTTTTCTTAATTTAGCAACTGGATTTATCCATTTTTTCGTTATACGTATTTACGTACGTATACAAGAAAGCAAAAAAATCATTGTTTGTTGGTGTTTTATCCACTACCGTACCCTTCATTCGGTTGCGATAAAAATTTGTTAACGTATTGCTTGCACTTCTGCCAAGAATATAAGCATAGAACAAAGGTAATGTGCGGGGAAGGGATTTCTATGTAAATACATATTTTCTAAATAAGCTAATATCGATACTAATTTACATTGTCTTTAAACAATGTGTAGAGTTGAAAAATACAAATTTTATTTTCCATATTTTGGGTTTTGATAAATATTTGAATAAAGGCCCATTCACAATGCAGACGTAAACATAAGCATAGCGTTAACATAAAAGTTAGAGCAACGTTTATAAGCGGACTCATTCTCAATGCTTTCGCATTAGCATAACGCATAAGACGTTAACTTAAAAGCTTCAAGCTTCTGTGCTTATGCTTATGTCAGAAATAAGAAATGAACCAATCACAGTACGTTTAACTCAAAATCGAGTATCGAAATAGGATCGAAGTCGATAGATCGAACGGAAGACTTGGTTTCCAAATTGCTTGGTTGATTTTCGACGGTTTTCTGCGTTGTTTTGTAGCGTACGATCTTTTTGTAGTTTAGTTTCGTTGTAATATTCATAGTAGTACCATTTAGTTTGAATTTTTATTGAAATTAAAATACCTAACCTAACCTAACTCATGGCTGCAAGGCCGAGACGCCGCTGGTAGGCCTTGGCTCGTAAAGAGCTGTTGTGCCACAGTACATATGTACATGTTTATATATGTTATGTATGTTTATATAAACATACATACTTTAAATGAAATTTAAATATATATAAAATATAGATTCTCACATCCAGGGCCGTCTTTGGGTTTGAAAGTACCCGAGGCACTCAGAGATTTCGGGGTCCCTAATTCTTAGTTCAACAAATTACGTTCTGGCGATCATAAGTTATTAAAAATTGAATATTACACACTTAATAGGCATTTTGATTCCTCTTTTTAAGGTAAGGAAGGATTTGTAAAAAAACTAGATAAACGGAATTAAATAGTATCTTTAATCTCTGTATTTCCTATAGTAATATTTTACTAATAACTCTAACAATAGTAACATAATAAAATATGATTAAAAAACAACACAAGCAATATTTACATAATAAGATCTAAGTAAAAAACAAACTAAGCATTTGTCAATGCTACTTTACGTAGTTTCGCACGCACGAAGTCGTCAATTACATCGTCGAAGATCAATTCGTTCAAAATATCGTACTCAATCCTCACTCCTGGAAAACATTGCCTTTGATATTAACCAGCCATTCAGCAATACTGAAATTTGATGGCTATATTTATTTGTGCGATATGAATGAAAAACTCAATAGCTAAGATGTTAATAGCGCAGAAAATGCAATATCTTAATATTGCGTAGCTGCTTTTATAATTCGGGAACGTACGTGCTGTTCTAGCACCACTAGTTCAATTTTGTTATATATTTTGTATTATCTGTGGGGGCCCTGAGGCATGAGCCTCGTCGGCCTGTGCCTAAAGATGGCCCTGCTCACATCCAATAGTAACTAGAATGGCCCACAGAAAATAGAAAATCTTTGCTTACGCTTCTGTTGTACATTGTGAATGCTCAGTCTATCACTTATGTTTAAGTTTATGTCTGTGCGTTACGCTTATGTTAACGTCTGCATTGTGAATGGGCCTTAAAATTCCGCATGTTTTCCATATTTCCTATTAAATATTAAAAATGCATCTCAACAAAAAGAGCTTAAACATTTTCAGTAATTCTTTAAACATTAGATTTTTTTACTGGGAGAATTGATAATGGGAAACTTGCCGGCCCTGAGGCCCTGTCTAAGGGATCTAAGTATCCCGCGTGATGAAGGGGGGCGCGAGGAGTAGAGCATTGCATCTTCGCGATTTTACTCGCTCATATTCGCTCGAGCATCCCGTCCTAGAGTACAGGATACTCGAGTGTCGCATACTCGAATATCTGTTATTCGCCGGGCGGGAAGCCGTTATCGTAATGCTTTGATTTCGAAGATAAAACGTCCATCTCATGTGTTTCATTTTTGAGCATAGAGGTTATGGTGCAAAGTGAACCTAGAGAACATATTACAATAATATACAAATGTAAGAAAAAGAAAACAAAATTAAGTAACAGAAACTACAGTGAAGGGATGGCGGAGAATATTCTTGCTAAATCTATGAATCTTACTTTTGATTTAAGGTATAAAAAACATAATCAAGGTGAGACATTAAGCTTTTCTGATCTTCACGGAAGTATTCAAGACACTAAAAATCAGTGTATAACTGACAGAAGAGTGGATGTGATAATCATATCGAAATATAAAGCGGTTGCTCGCGCGTGAGAAAATATCTAAAACGCTGCGCCGCGTTAATCAGCACTTTCTCATACTGCTTCCCTTCGCAGAACTGATAAGAACGATGAACGAATGCAGAGTTGAATCGTACGGGAAGGCATTATTCAAATTAATCTTCACATAGGGGTAATACAAAAATTTTCTTTGGATTTTAAGAATTAGCAAATATTTTAGTAACATGTATTAATATTTTAATCATGTTATTCCCAAGACCTTCCAAAATTATCAATAAACATGACAATGGGATAGTCCTAAATAGAACTTAATCTTCGAAAATAAAATATTGTGTAACATTAGGCTACTTTTTATTCTAGAAATCTAATTTCAAAAACGTTAATAATATAATACAAAAATTACATATTTTATACAAAATAATAAAAAATAATACAATACAAAACATAAGTATGTGTTAAATTAACATAGTAAATATTTTACCCTTCTTCAAAAGTGTGCTTGTATTTACAAAAGTTAGTTGTGGCAAGGCTCGACGCGTACATAGGACGCAGTTTCGTAGCCGCTGCGGAAACAAGATAACCTACAGGTCACTAATCGAAAGATGAGCGTCGCTTCACAAGGCGTGGCCCGGAAACTTACGAAAGGATGAGCAAATTTTCCGCTATTACTATTATGAGAATAACTAATTCAAATTTCGTGTCGCGCTCACTGCCTGCGCAGATTTTGAAAAGTATAAAATTTCAAAGACTATAGGTAGCAAACTAAGTAGGAAGTAGATACAAGCAAATAACATTTTATAATATTTGATTATTAAGAATTCATACACATTTTGGCGTCATTGATCACTAAAATTTCACACACTTGCTCAGGTGACAACGAGTTTCTCTTGTCTTTTAAAATAATAACTAATGACTGATATAACAACGAATAAAATCTGTTTCCAAACTTCACTTCTCACGTGTTTTACTTTATCTTGTATTCACTGCTGTGAAGTTTGTTTTCTTACATATTTTTCTCTTCACTCTCCATCACTGTAAGCCAAGTAGTACCTCGAGGTGCTTTCGAGAAGCGGCATACCCGACTGGGTATCAGATGCTCGAATGAATTCGCATCTCAGTGATATCTGGCGTCCAAAAGGAGAACTCTTTGGTGTAGCACGCTTACTCGAGTAAAGTGCTCGAATGCAAGGCACTAGCGAGGAGGCGTTGAACTATTGGATTTGTTTGAGAGATTACCTTGAGACCTTGATGGTCTGTGGGAAACGCATCTCGTTTCAGCATTTACATTGTCTCCTTTCCTTCCCTCTGAGGCTGCCAGCCGGAAACGGCAATAAACGTAATTGTTGTCGTTGGACATCAGAATTCAATTTGTACAGATTGTCATTGTCAGCTACAATCCAGTCAGAATACTAGGTGATCGTTCAGTTCTAATAATATCCATATTAAGCCAGTGTAAAATGTCAAAAATAATACAACCAACCAGTGTAAAATTAAAAGTTACATTTCAGAATTTAAAGATGTTTTATGAACTGACAATAAAATATTATTTTACCTTATTGTCATTTTTAATGTGGTCTATATTTAACTCCATATTTGGATAAAAATAACTACATATGTCCTCTATATTATTTCAGTAGTATACCTTTCCTTTGCGGCTCTCATACGCAACCAATCTTTATAAATGAGGTCTCTAAAGAAAGAGAATTTCACAGAGTCTTGACGAATTGCATTTTGACCACAAACATTTAAAGGATTTGTTAAAAAGATCCCATCTAAATATTCATTTCAAATGCAACCCGCATTACACGACGGCGTGTTAAGATACAGAAAATAACTCCTAAACGAAGCGTATTAAGGTCTTAAAAACTAAAATTGTGAGGCCAAAGGCCTTAAAGAAACATTCCTCATACCGTAATCTACAGGATGAGATACTTTTGGACATTATATTACATTTTTCCTGGTCCGGCGCTTATCGATATTATCCAATACCAACTATATTACTTGGCGATAATACCAACTATATTACTGGAGGCGATCTTTGTTTGTGACGTCATGTTTAGAAGGCTTAGATTTCTCCATATTGTATGTATGCTTTCTGTGTACATTATTTCACGATTATGCAAATAAAAGTAAATGCTCTTTCAGGAACAATTAGAAGTATTAAATAGTTGCCTCATATCGATGAAAATTGCTTTTTAATGTGTATAGTGCAACCGTTCATCTATCAAATGTAAGTACTGGCAGTCTCGTTTCTGTGAAAAGTTAGCAATATAACCTAAAGTTCTCGTGCACTTGGTATGGTTAATCACAAAACACTCATGTCATTCTTATTCAAAATCTTTTTGTCCATTTTTTTCGCTCATCCCTCAAATTTCAAACTCCGCTAATTTACGTCAATATACATTCATGGACATACATTCATGAGGAAATTTTTTTAAACTATCAATTAAAAATGAAATTTGATGAAAGCATAGGCCTATATTTCTTTCACAATATTGTTTATTTTTTCTGGTGAGGTTGATTTTAAAGACAACATAAATCATTCAAGAGAAAAAATTGTTTTACCTTGTTTATTCGATTTCATTTCTTTGAAGGTGTGTGTAATTCACTTTGATAAAAGGTAAATTCGCTGCAAGTCCTTAGGCTGTGATGAAGTCACGAAAGGAGCTACAGTGTACTACGAGACGACCGAGACTCAAGGAACCTCCACGAAATTACCAGAATGTTCTGCGTGTGAATCCAAAAGATAAGGCAGAAGGCTCAAGAAAATTTGAGAAGCCATTATCATAGAGTTTAGAAACTAAGCCAAACTATGATGGAAAGATAACTCTTACATCTTTTGATGTTCTTCGTCAATAAGAAGAAAGAAATTGGTTAATATAGCGCACGATTGTGTACACTGCAGAGTGAAGACTGTGCCTTATTAGGATTGGATTCTGTTTTACCTGTGCCAGCATTTTCTTTATCAGCAGTGATTCAGTGAAATTTTCAAGTCATCGTGTTCAGTCATGATATTGCATTGAAAATGTGGGATATAATACTTTCCCTAGAGTGATTAGTAATTTCAACAAGTTAATTTATATCTTGTACAAGTTCAGGCATTTGCAAGAACATTAGGACTATTCTCGTAGTACGTTTAGTACTCTAAATGCTCTTTTGAGCATGTTAGTAAAATATTTAGATCTAAATTTATTAATAAACAGATCGATGTATTAATCATTGAAAATAGGTTGAAGTATAGTTGGTACAGCGTATGATAGTCCAGATGCTGCTACGTCATCTCAGGTTTTATTGTTTATATTATTTAAAATCCTCTCCTATATTAGGGGAAGGTCGTGTGGTATCGGTCACCTTAGCTTTAAATATGATTTCTTAATTAAGGTTAGTTAAAATTATTCGTAAAATACAGAATATGAAGCTTCAATCTCTTACTCACACACTCTATCAAAGCCGTTTGGTTTGAAATTAAAATAATATGATTATTTGGAAATAGTAAAAATCGTTGACAATTTACACGTCTGAAGAGTGGAGGGTGGTATCGGACAACTAAGTAAATAATGGTAAAATAATTTTAATGAAGTTTTTTTACAGCAACTCATCAAAGATACGCTCACTATTGAGACAAATATTTAATTGATTAATACAAAGAAAAAATGTGTATTTGGTTACAAGGGAAAATAACAGTTCTTGAATGAAAAAATAAAAACTCAACTATTATGTTCAATTTGTAGCTTCACAACTATCATTATTGACGGGTTTTTCTTTTGAAATGACCTTCATAATGAATATCTTCCTATTATTTCTTCCCATTTCCCGCGAATTTCACCCATAGTTTCTTGAAACACGGACAAAATCCACATTAGTATTCGAATATTACCTCCTAACAACCTACACGCAGGAAATATGGAAAAGTGAAGAAAAGGCGAAGAAGTAACTGCCCGGTCCCATCCGATTCTACTTTGTCCGATACCACCCGAACGACCGTCATCCTTTAGAAGAATACAACACAGGTATAAATTGTACAAACAACGTTGTACTGCTGTAACGTAACAATTACACCTAAGTAAACATACTATCACAGTAGAATATATTTAAACTTATCCTAAGAAAAGTTTCATAACTCCAAAGTTATCTTTGTACACCGGTCAGCATGAAAAAAACGTAATGCGTGTCCCTATAACCAAACTGATTGATGTACTCACCTCATACAGCGTATGCAAAGCTAATTCGTGTCCAAGAACACTCTGACATTATACTGCGATTTTTGTAGGAAGAGCTCTCAAGATAACTCAAATCCCATCTTCGCGATGGAATATGTCACGGCATTTCGCGTCTTTTCTCGGTCTTGCCGGTAGAAGTCGCATGATCGCAAGCACTGCTTCATACGGTCGCGATCGTGCGAAATCTAGCGGAACGACTGTGAATGATACGAAATGCCGTGACATATTCCATCGCGAAGATGGGATTTGAGTTATCTTGAGAGCTCTTCCTACAAAAATCGCAGTATACAGCACGTGCTACCACCAGTGCCCAGTTCCCTAAACTACTTTTGTCCGATACCACCCGCTGTCCGATATCACCCGACCTTCCCCTATTTCAGTAGTATAGATGAGTTTTGCGCACACGCAAGCGATCTTCATAAATGAGATCTCTATAAAAAGAGAACTTCACGGAGACTTGACGATTTGCACTTTGACTTTGAAAATATGAAGGATTTGTTGAAAAAATGAATCTAAATATTCATGTCAAAAAGATCACGCAACACTCGGGCAACATTATTAAAATATATTTAGTTGAATAATTCCTAGACGAAGCGTTCTTTGGCATTCAAATTTTTTAAGTGGAAGGCCACAAAGAAACTTTCCTCGCGGGTCAATCAATTTTAAGTGGTCCAGAATTTAATAAATTGGTCGCTCGACCATCTCGAAAAAAAATCATATTTAGTACGTAAATTTCCTTATGTTTTGGCTGTTCAAAACCATCTTTAACTTGCCGACGTGACCAGTGAGTTGGACACGCACACAAAAACCCTCACCAAACGGGATACTGTAATTATCATAGGAGGGCAGAATGACATTAATTTGGGTGGTCACTTTACACCTGAAGAACATGTTGACAAATTACAACGTGCCGCCCAAAACACGAACATTGTAGTCTCGACTCTGCCCTTCTGGTACAACAAGCCCACACTATGCAAAGAAATTAGTCACGCAAACAACCAATTGAAACTGCATCTGAGAGACACACATGTTAAATTGTTTGAGCTAAACTTTCTCTCAGAAAAACACTTCACCCGACATGGTCTTCACCTGAACCTTGTCGGAAAACATGCACTCGGTAGTGAGCTTGCAAAACACATCATTTCACAAACTTGGCAGTGTCCTGCCCAAGACCCATCCCCACCCACATCTCCTAGTTCTCTTCCATCCCCTGGGACCCCTTTGGACCCAATTACCTTATCCCCTGGACCTAATCCGTGTATTACCTTTCCCACTATTCATTCCTCTACATCTGTCACCCCTCCTCCCTCACCTCTTGTCACTGCTGGGACACGATACTTCCTTCGACCACGCACTCGAGGTAAAAATGAAATAAATAAATAGCAACTGCAGTCAGATGCAGCAGAAAAACATCCGTGTAGGTACATGCAAAAGATTCGAATAATGCATCATAATGTGCAATCTCTTTCAAATAAAATTGAATTTATCGAGGCAGCATTACAATGTGATCTAAGACAAATAGATGTTTTGGCTGATTTTAAGGACAGGGTTCGGCTCACGGCGCACGGTTCACTTGCGCATGGTTCACTCGCGCGGACCACGAGAACGAATCACTCAGGGAGCACTGCTTGCATTGTGCATTGTGCGGTGTGGTGCGAATGTGTAATAGAGAATTACAATGGTTAAATGCATAAAATGCGTTGCATGCATAATGTTAAATGCATAAAATGCGTTGGTAATTATGCGTTGGACAGACTCAAGGATGTTTTATGTTAACGCGAGGGCCGAAGGCCCGAGCCTCGTCCTCAACTTGGACACGGGTAGCGAAGCGTCACGATTCTACACGAAAATGCGTTGGCCACGTGGCCGTGTGCACACTGTGGCGGCGTCGCGAGTGACTCGTTCGGAACCGAATCGTGCGCGTCAATAGGAGCCGAACCCTGTTCTTAAAATCTACCGATGTTTTTTGCTTTACAGAACATTGGTTGTCTCAAAATGATATAAATACACTCCAAATTCCTAGCTTTTACCTTGCAGGATCGTATTGTAGGGCGAGGGAATCAAATAAGGGCCCTGCTTACGGAGGTTCGTGTATTTACATAAGAAATTATATTGATTCTACCTTCTTGTCAGAATTCAATTTATATGCAGTTGAAAAAGTTTTTGAAACAACAGTAGTACATCTTACTACGCTCAAAATTATCTTACTTTGCATTTACAGACCTCCAACAAAGCGAGCTTCAGATTATTTCACTTTCTTGGAAAATCTAGAGATAATTCTGAACAAAATTAGTAAACTCTCTTTTAAATCCATTGTTGTATGTGGAGATTTCAATATTGATTTTCTGAGCGAATCCCACGAAAAAGAGCAGTTTCTCAATTTACTTCATTCTTTTAATTTAGACATTACAGTGAATGTACCTACACGGAATACGCTTAAATCACAAAAAGCATTAGATCAAATTATAATTAACAAAACCACAACTACATATGAAATAATAACGAATAATCTAGGATACAGTGACCACGATGCACAAATTCTTACAATTACTAAGAACATAAACACTGACACAATAAATAATACACGCATGTGCAGAGCATTCACTAAAGTTAATATAAAATTATTTACGGACTACTTGATGAAGGAATCATGGGACGAAGTTTATAACGCTGTTGACACAAATGAAAAATATAATTTATTTTTCTCCAAGCTTTCAATTCATTTTAACGCGTGCTTTCCTCTTAAAAAGAGAAAATTAAACATTTCAAGCAAAAGTAATACTTGGATCACACAAGGAATTAGAACATCGTGTAAAAACAAACGTACGCTTTACTTTATTTCTAAACATCATAACGTATCACCCGGTTTCCATATATACTTCCGAGAATATAAAAGAATTTTAAGAAAAGTAATAGTTCAGGCAAAAATAATGAAAAATAGTCAGGACATTTTGAGCGCTAGTAACAAAACTAAAGCAATGTGGGATATCGTAAAAAATACAACCACATCATCTCGATACCTTGTAGAGAATGTTATTTTAAAGGATAATGAAAGAGAAACGAGTAATCCGGAAAAAGTTGCCAATCTCTTCAACAAACACTTTTCCAGAATTGCGTCTGATCTCACGAAGGGACTAAAATCACAAAATTCAACATTTTACACTTCCCAAAAAATTTCAGATACGATGTTTATTCCCGAAACTTCTCCCAACGAAATCCTCAGAATAGTCAGTAAACTAAAAAATAAATATTCGTCTGGTTTAGATGAATTTCCGGATTGTTTATTAAAAACTTGTGCACCTGGCTTTATACATCCGTTAACTCACATTTTCAATGCTTCTTTATGTACAGGAATATTTCCAGATATTTTCAAAACCGCAAAAATTAAGCCACTTTTTAAAAAGGGGAACAAAAATGATATTCAAAATTACCGGCCAATTTCTCTTTTGTCAGTTTTCTCAAAAATATTAGAAAGGCTTTTCTACTTACGAATGGAATCATTTCTCAGGAAAAACAGAGCGTTTTCAGACTCACAACACGGTTTTAGAAAATCAAAATCTACGGAAACTGCCATTTTTGCTTTTCTCAAAGATGTTGCTTCATCAATAGACCAAAATGAAATACCCATTGGAATATTCTTAGATCTCTCGAAAGCTTTTGACGTTATTGACCATAAGATCTTGCTCTCAAAATTACCTTCGTATGGAATTCGTGGTATTGCCCTAGATTGGATAACTTCTTACCTTAAACATCGGACTCAAAGAGTAGAAATACCATACTGGCAGGAAAGGACATTACATACTTATATTTCCAATTCTTTGCCAATTGTGCATGGGGTCCCGCAAGGTTCGATCTTAGGTCCTATTCTCTTTCTGTTATATGTAAACGATATGCCCTCGTCTATTAAAAATGGAAGAACGGTTCTGTTTGCTGATGACACGAATGTTCTTTGCAAAAAAGAAGCAGTAAATAGTACAATTTCAGAAGTTTCAAATTGGTTTAATAATAACAAATTAATTGTTAACGAAAGAAAAACTGTTTCAATGCATTTTTGCATCTCAAATCGGAAATCGCATGTTCCATTGAAAATGAACAATATGCAATTAGCTGATGTTGAGGCAACAAAATTTTTAGGTCTTTCAATTCAATCAAACCTCAAATGGAATGTACATATAACAGAATTAAACACTAAATTAAGTTCATTATGCTATGCATTCAGAATTCTTTCAAATTCGGTCAGTTCGGTCTTCATGCAGCTCGTTGCGTTTATTTTGCAAATGTGCATTCCCGCCTGAGATATGGCATAATATTCTGGGGAAGCTCATCCTGTAGTATTCAGACCTTCAGATTGCAAAAGAAAATTATTCGAATAATGAAAAAATGCCTTCCACGTGATTCCTGCAAGCCTCTTTTCATTGAGCTGGGAATCCTACCATTGCCTTATCTATTTATTTACGAATCTGTAATATTTGTCAAAAATGACCTACTTAATGGAGGGAACATATTTTCATGCAATATTGATATTTATAATTACAACACACGCCGTAGAAATCACGTGCATCAAGTGTCAGTATCAACAGCTCAGTACAAGAAATCAACATACAATACATGTACGTTACTTTACAACGCATTGCCAGATGACATAAAACAATTAAAGTCGGTATACAAATTTAAGTTAAAAGTAAAATCTTTTCTGCCGCAAAACTGTTTCTATACAATTAGAGACTATACTGATCGTGAAAAAGAAAAATAATGTAACAAAACAAAGATATATAATGAATTAGTTTATGTTTGCATTGTATACATTTAAAAAAATATTTAATACGCCTGTAACAAGTAATGTACTTCAGCTTCCGGGTCAATGACCCCCATCTCGTTCAGGTTTTTGTCCAGTTTCCCTGATCCATAGAGCAAATGCTGAGATGGCCCCTTGTTTTGCTTCTGGACGTAAATGTAGCTTCACTGTGCGCACGTTTTGTTGAGCACTCCTATTGCTTGTAGTTCATTTACAGTTGAAATTGATTTTCTATAACTCGGGAAAAAACATTTTTCAAATATCTTTATTTTTCTAAAATAATTATTTTCTAAATTAATTTTTTTCGTTTTCGGTTTTTTTTTTTTAATAAAATTCTGGCCCTCAAGAAAATGTGCGCAGATAAATTTCTTTCCCCACACGTCATATACAGTTTTTACTGTTTTTTTTGACTAAATAAATAAATAACTTTTTTTTATTGTACCTGGTTTACAAATGGCGGCCATTTTTGTTTCGCGCCGTGCACCATTTTTCGCGTTCGCAGACATTTACTCTTTCCTACATTGCTCAGCTCTCCGTTGTTCTAGCATTCTAGACTAAAAAAAATTCGATTCAGCATACTCTGACCTGCAAATCAAAATATTATTTACCTATTTTATACTTTTTTATTTGGGAAATATTTGCAACCAAATCTGTGGAACGCGAATGAACGAAATTCGATTTTCAGAGAGTAATTTTTCAAAGAAGGAATAGAATCTAAGCCTTAATTTTTTCTGTGCTTTTACACACAACAGTATAGTTACTTTTTATAAAATATCATTGGTATACAACGTACCCCTTGAAATTGAACAATGGTTTTCTTGATTTTGAAATCTGAACCGCTGACGTCTAATATCCGCTGACTCTCTTGCATTTTCTGTTAATTCAGTCACGTTATTTTCACTAAGAAATGCGGTGTAGAAACCTACAGAAATAGTAAGGAGAATGGCAAATTTAAACGCAAAAACATAAACAAAACGCTGAATTTATTTATTTGTTGGTCACATGCATCTTTAACCCCTGTTAACTTGCAAACCTTCAGGTTTGTTAAGAACACTTGTACCTACCTGTATGTTAAGAAATTTAACATCCTTAGCAACGGGTTTTAACGTCCTTACCAACGTAAATAAACAACCACCGATTCAACGCAAGCCAACTTTATTACGAAAAAACAACACGGCAATTTACAAGATAAATAGGAATAAAAGTACCTCATTATTTGGAGAATGCTCATTGTTAATTGTAATATTATTAATTGTGCAGTAAGAAAATTGGGTAAATTAGCATCATTTTCATATCATTCCATGAAATGAAAATCTTCTCTAATAATATTTATTGACGACGTGGTGTCGTCACTGGAATTCGACGCGCAACCTTCCTCACCGATAGTCATTTTTTTGTTTCCATTTTCATCTTATTTACCACGGACTCCTCAACATATAATAGGATTCGCCTACAGTAGAGCTCCGACACCCATCAAAACGTTTCAAATCTGTAACCGAGGCTCATTTTAACAACAGTATACTTAACAACCATATCCGAACCAGGACATAGGACAAACCCATACTCCCGAGAAAGTCTTTCATCTATTAAACTTCTTACAGAGCGTAATGTAAAACTTGATTAACAATCATGTGACCAGTAGCGTGTGAAGTGTAATATATTGCTATTGCGAAACATTGCGGGGTCCGCTTGTAACTGATAAAACATTAACTTTGTCATTCTATCTGTATAAACAATGTTAAATTTTCTAACTCTGAAACTTTTAGTCAAATTTACATAGACAAATTGAAATTATATCTGAACCAGGTACAAATAAACTCACCTCATAATATATTTTTTTTCATTTTTCAAACTACATTTCTTACAATTTTTCAAAGTCAAAGAAGCATATTTCAAGAAAGCCTTGTCTGCATTCTGTAGCGTCAGAGTGAGCACAGATTTGAAATATGAAACGAGTCAGTTGTATGATCTGGGAAAGGAAATGTAGGAGGGTTGGGGTAAGAAGAAACTGGTAACGCAAGAGAGGTAGGATAATTTGGAAAAATTTGGATTAGGTAAAAAAAACTGAGATGGAAAATATACATACCTTTCAATAAATTTATTTTATTTTTTATTTTATGTAATAAATTATCATAAATGCTAGATATTTGATTACTTTCAACTTTTGTATTCATCAGGTAATTTTCACAAGCCAAGGAAAATTTTCATAAATCAATTTAGAATACCTACTATTTTCATGGTCTATGAAGTGTACATTTTCAAAATAAAATCTCTGATCAAGTTCAATTCTGTTTGGTAAACGAATTTTGTTTGAATATTTCGTTGAACCTATAAACTAGGAAATACATTTGGTTAGTGTTTGTAGAGATGCAAACTGAATGTAACGGTCGCCAGGAAACAGACAACAATGAGAAAGGGAGTTTTTCCTAATAAATTAGACGCAGCTCAAAACACTTCCGTACTTAATAAATACGAATAAAAATGAAAATGTGTATTCAAATTCTATTTATAAAAGTTTACATATACATTAAGTTTTACAAACATTCATAGATCATTGGAGAACGAATACATGTGTATTTGTTGGAATTTCCTTAAGGTTAAAGGTGATTGCCACAATCCCTTCGTAAAGGTGTGAAACTAAATGAAGATGGGAAATCTGAAAGATGTTAAGCACCAAATGTTCTTCTTTTACTCGCATTCAGGAAAGTTTCTTTCATGAACTTCATGTAACGCCCAGTGCCTTGCTAGTCAAAGAGCGAAATATTTGCGTTAAAATAGAGTCTGTTTTCTTATTAGAGTGTATGTGTACCTTATTAGTGTATGTATAGTTTTCATAATACGTTTTCATAAGTGATATTTTTGGAGCATAACACTAGAATTCTATACTGCGATTTTTGTAGGAAGAGCTCTCAAGATAGCTCAAATCCCATCTTCGCGATGGAATATGTCACGGCATTTCGTATCATTCACAGTTGCTCCGCTAGATTTCGCACGATCGCGACCGTATGAAGCAGTGCTTGCGATCATGCGACTTCTACCGGCAAGACCGAAAAAAGACGCGAAATGCCGTGACATATTCCATCGCGAAGATGGGATTTGAGTTATCTTCAGAGCTCTTCCTACAAAAACCGCAGTATAGTCTTCAAGTGTTTGTGAAAGTCAAACTTGAATCTTGTCCCTCGCACAGTCAAGAGGAAAGTACATCCATTTATTATTTTGTTTTAATGACAAATGAAGAAATGTTTACATTTACCTTATTTTTACACATAGGTTGAACTTAAATATGAACAGTTTCTAAAAACCTTTGACTTATTTTGTTTTCTTTGGAAAAGGGTCGTTTTTTTATCCATTCAATTCTAAATTAATATTTTTAGTCGATTTTATACGATAACGAATTTGCATCGAAGTTTAAAATAAGGAAGCAAAATTCACTTTCTTTTGTATAAACCTCGTTTTAAGGGATGTACCGATTTGACAGGAAATGTTAGGTGAACGAGAAAATACATATTCAGATACTGATTTTTATCACGCTAAGAGAATTTAGAAAACAAAATTGACTACATTTTCAAAAATATCATTTATTAAAAATTAAATTAAGACCAAAATAATGTTTTACATTTCTAATTCATTATTTCAAAATGTCTTTTTCTTACTGTTCATGTTAGAGATCAATAATACAGAAGTGAGACTTCTTAAAAAGTTCAATCCCATTGGATTTGTCGCACTAGCTTTAATGTTTTTTCAACGATTCTATCTGCAGAACCAATATTCTTTTTGTTAGCTCAGTGTATGAATGTGAGTACCCGAGAGCAGATTGTTATAACATCCAAATTTACCGCCTCTTTTGAGTTTAATTTCGAGCTAGCTTATTAGAGTGCGGGGGGTTTAGTTCGATTCCGAGCTTCTAGATGCACCGTCTATTTCTTTACGATCGGCTGCAATAGCCAATCACCCGACCTGCGAATTAATTTAAAAGATGATGCAGCGCTGGCTCGGAGTATATTAGGCCCTCTGATAAACTGACGCGAGCAGATCTCAAGGAAATAGAGCTATCAGAGTATTTTTGTTGAATAACGTGAGATTCAGTCTATTGAATGTCAGCAGTCGAAATGTAAACTTTGGTACTTGTACGGAATATTGCCACTTACGAGCACATAGAAGTTCACAGTGTACTGTATAGTTTTTGTATTATGATTAAAGAGGAGTGATGAGGTATGACAACTGTCAACTTGTGTAAAATCCTGGCTACGTAATTCTATGTAACAATATTAAATCCAAATATTGTTCTTGTTAAATTAAAATTCTAAATTTTAACTAACCTTTTTTGGCCATTGTTAAAGAAAACAGAAGGCGTTCATTTCCCAATTGTAGATAAGTAAATATTACATGTTTAGATAATCACTCCAGAGCACCTTAAATGGATTTATTTTGTTATTAATCCATTTCGCATTTCACTAAGAGACAAAGAGGATTGAAGTCGTATTGCGTGAACAAATTGACAAAGGGAACACAATATGAACAATAAAACAATAAGATTTCTGTCACCTGCGTTTTAAGGCATTTTCACATTTACCGACGTCAATGATGTCGTTGGACGCCTAATCTCATGAAAAGAAATGAGAATGTTTTCACACTCGGCAATATGTCGGTACCGTCTCGTAACGGGTAACGTTATGTCGGCGAGTCGCAGTCACTCCACTCGTGTGGTTGACGATTTGTAATTTTTTTTAATAATAATTTTTTGGTTGAAGCTAACTAATATGGTCGGTTTCAAATACGATATAGAAATATTAATAGATCTAACGGAATCTAATCCCTATATTTGGGATACCAATAAAAATAACAAAAAGAAAATACTTCAGGAGAAAAGTTGGCAGGAAATTTTTAAATATTTGGAGGATAAATATACTAAACAATTATTTCAAATTATTTCGTTTTTTGCGTCTCACATATAACAAATAGAGCAAACACAATTTGTTAACTCCGACCATGACGCTTTCGTCGGCAACAAGTACATGAGCCATGTCGTTGTACCTACATGCAAATATCCTACCGGAATCGTGTGGGTATCGATACTGTGCTTATCGATCTTGCTGACATCGGTATCGCTATATGTGAAAACACCCCTTGCAGCCATCGAAGAATCTTCCTATATCTGATATGCGTGGAACACCAGGGCCAGATTTACAAAGAAGCAAAATAATCCGTTGCTTAGAAGGCCTTCATCCACGGGAGGCCGGTACCTCGAAAATAATAAAATATTGTAAAAAGTCATAAAATACGTTTGTACCAACAAAATTATCGTTAAGATAACATTTGTATTTGTAAATATAGTTATTATATTGTAGAGCTTTTTTATTACGTCTGGAGAATTTTTTTCCGGGCTCCAACACGATTTTGTACTAGAGGCCCCTGCAGCAATTAAATCGGACCCTAGTGAAGGTGCACAAAACTCCACTCATGTCACAAAAGTCATAAAATGCACTTGTACCTATAAAATTATTAAGAAAACTTTGTATTTGTGAAAATAGTTATTACATTGCAGTGTGTTTTATTAAATCCGGAGAAATGTTTTTTTTTTTTTCTTTTCGGACTCCAACACAATTTCGTACTAGGGGCCCCTGCAGCAATTAAATCCAGGCCTGGTGAAGGCGCAACCATGGCCTGGGCGTGTGGATGGTCACTTGCCGCAGCCGAAGCGCACCACGTCCCAGGGCGGCGGGTGGGCGCCCTCTTCGGCGTCGTCGTCCAGCGCGGGGTCGGTGAGGTTGGCGCGCGAGAGGCTGGCGTCGGCGCCGGCGCGGGGGCGGGCGGGGGCGGGGCGGCGCCGGGCGCCGCCGCCCACCGACAGCGAGACGACGACGCGCTCGCTCAGCACGGCCGCCGCGAACGCCGCCAGCCCCAGCGCCAGCACCAGCAGCGTGCCGCCGCTCAGCCACGCGCACGACGCGTCGCACCCGCACACCTACAACAGTTCACGGCTCAAGTGCAGTTTGTGGGACGATTCCCAGTATAGGTGGGGGAGGAAACTTGTGAGGCAAACAGAAGGCAAGAAAATGCAGGCATTCTTGGAAAACATTGAGAAAATCTACATGACAAATGAATTTTTAGTTGGTAATACTGACCGCACCTGCAAGACTGGAGAAACATTGTCAGTGAAAGAAGGACGCGTAGACGAGACAATTTCTGACAAGCCGTGCACAAGAAATTATTTCAGCAAATGTTGAAAATTTAAAAACAAGGAATATTATGTAACTCTGAACTAACACTCCCCACCCCTATGTAAGACAGCATAACGCTAACTCAAATGCCGTCCCCCCTCTTTAGCGTTACGTAATTTATGGACAACCCCTTTGTGGCACCATTCGTTCACGCGCGAGTATACGTGGAAGAGAAAACCTGAGAGGCAAACAGAAGGCAAGAAAATGGAGGGGTTCCTGGAAAACATTAAGAAAATATACACGCCAAATGATTTTTAATTGCGTTGGTAATTATGCGTTTCGCATAAAATGGTTTGGTAATCATGCGTTCGACACCTAGTCGAAACAATAGTTGACGACTGAAGTGCAGTTTGTGTCACGCTTCGTTCACGCGCGAGTTTACATGCAGGAAAAATCTTGAGGCAAACAGAAGGCAAGAAAATGGAGGCGTTCCTGGAAAACATCAAGAAAATATACACTCCAGATGGTTTTTAAACGCGTTTCGCATAAAATGGGTTGGTAATTATGCTCTGGACAGACTCAAGGATGTTTTATGTTAACGCGAGGGCCTCGTCCTCAACTAGTACACGCTTAGCGAAGCGTTACAATTTCGCTGGAAACTGCGTCGGCCGCGCACACTGTGGCCGCGCCGCAAGTGACTCGTTCTCGGAATCGACAGCGCGCGTGAACGAATCGTGCCACAAACTGCATTTTTATTTAATTTATAAAGTTGATTAGTGATTCCGGGCGCGTCAACTTCTAAGGTCATTATTCCCGTAAGTGTAGAGCTGGTTTTATGGCTAGAAGTGGCGGTGATCTTCCCCAACTGGATGCTGAGATTCGCCGGCGACTTACCCGTCGGATTGCGGGTTTTTCCCATCCAGATATCTCTCACCAGTGGGACACCGTCCCAACCGGGACAAGCTCTAGGCTCCCAACTGGTCGCCCATATTATGATAGTTTGTGCTATTAGAAGTAGTAATTCTATTTTATTACTCAAACTTTCTTAAGGATAGTTCACAAGTCAGTCGGTATGCAGAAAACCCCACCTTGTCTTTGATCGCGAAATAAACGACTCTGTTGAGAATAAAACAATACTTCTGCAAATGACTATTTTTGAGATATGTAGCTTTTCCTGCATCATATGTACCATGTAACATGTCACATATCACACGTTCCTGTGTACCATGACATGGATATGTACATCCTTATCGAGCTACCTACGTTCGTCGGTCCCTCACACACGGTAGATCCCTTCGGGTCCACTAATCGAGACAAATAATATGTCGTTCGACACATCTCGGTACCCTAGATCCATCCAGAAGAGTCCAGGAAACTTATCTAAAATAGTTATTTATGTCACACGTCCTCTAAATGAGTCCTTAAAGACTAATAGAGGACGAGTTACATACAAGGTTTTTTGTTATTTATAGTTTATTGCTTATTCAAAATAAACTTCTTTCACTTTCATGAATTAAGAATTGTCATTATTTTCGATTTTCTGTAGCAAGGGTTGGTGGCACTAGATGCTTTGTTTGTGATCAAACAGTTGAATGCTTTTTCTACTAATGCAAGCTGATTGAGAAAAATTGTCTAGAAATATTTACGTATCAGAAGACATTTTCGAGCCAGATATTCTGGAGGAAGCAGAAGCTGCAAGTTCTATTTTGATGCCTTCTAAATCTGTTGCCATTTATGACAAGGCTTATGATTTATTTTATGATAGGTGAACGAAAAGGAATGTTCGAGGCATTAGCGAAGAGATTATGCTAGCATACTACTTTCAATTATCAATACCTGTACCTTTCAATATCTGTACCAAAATAATTGTAAAAATAAATTTTGTTCATATTCATTCCCAAAAATTGTGTTTTGCGTCAACGTCATATTTATCCCAAGATTTATGAGCACTGATAAAATCTTAACCCGAAAGTCCTCTAAAATATTTTTAATGTCTGTTGCTATGGACGCGTTCTTAAAGCGTTGTTTAGATGGTTGCTAAGGGGCTAAGTGCTTGTTTACCAACGTAAATAACAAAAAATGTGTTTTTTGAAGCGACTAAAATGGGTTTTGTGTGACTTGCGGCACCTACAGAGGGGCCGCAACAGCTCATTCGATTCCTCTCGACAAGATATCGATTGGAAATTCTCAGCCTCCCTTTCGGTTATACTGGAAGAATTTTAGAAAAACATTTTTTTGCTGGTTTCAATACAGCGATGAGTATATACGTTTGTGAAACGATGTGAATTACTACGCTCTCTTACCGTCATTTACATGAATCAATGCGAATGTATTCATCAAATTGACGAGAATATAAAGCTAATTTTGTAATGAAACAACAATTTAACAAGTATTTTACCTGATACATTTTCATGTAAATTTGCAAGCCCAAAGAGGACGACTCACACAACTGTAATTTTTTTTAAATTTACTTTTATTATGAAATAATTTTATTACTGTAGTACAACGTTTAGAGATCTGGGTGTCATACCCAAGTTTGCGGGTTCAAATCAGATCGAAGTGAATTTTAAGGCCTTCTTTCCGAGGGGATGTAAAACCGGCTGTCACGTGTTGTAGATTTACTGCACATAAAAGATTCTCAAGCTCAAAAGAAGCGTCTGAGCTAAATTAAAATTGCATGTTTCGTCGCCTGAGTGGTACCTTCCTTCACCGCTAGATTGCGAAAGGTGCGTTGCGAAATTTGCGTGGTCAAACGGAAAATCCTGATGGGCTGAGTCTCGCCACGTAAGAGAATTTATTTATTTATTTCAACGCCCACCCTTGGCATGTAGCCATTTGGTGACGTGATTTGGTGATTGACCAGTGGTCAGGTGGCGAATCTCTGTTGCTCATTTAGCGTTGCCTAGGGAACATGTGTGGTAGACCACGGACGCGAGCAACTTTGTCCCCGCTGTGATTTATTATTATTAGTATTATTATTATTACATTAATGAATTAATTATGAGGCGATAGGATAATGGTGAGTGAAGGACTAGGATGATAGTGGGATGTGGCACATGATCGTGGATGAGGTGATGATGAGGGGTGAAAGGACTAGGATGATGGTGGGAGGTATTAGGTGGGATAGTGGGAGTTGGGAGGTGTTCGTGGGCTTTTGGAACCATCCCAGCATTCGCCTTATGACCAAGGGAAACCACAAAAACCCCGGTCACGACGGCCGGCCCAGGAATCGAACCCCGATTGCGAATCCAGCGCGCTACGCACTGAGCCACTTTGCTCGTTCCCATCGTAAGGCCTCATTCACCATGCAAACTTAAACTTAAACGTAACAAAACCTAGAAATGAGTTACTAAGCGAGACCATTCTCAATACTTTGACGTAGTGTAGACGTACGTTCGTAAATTTAAGTGTTCACAAGCTCCAAGCTTTTACGTTAAGTTTACGTCGGAATTCTACCGAAGACCAATCAGAGAGCAGCATGGAAGTTCAATTTCTGATGTGTGCAGGTAGTTTGTGGTTATGTTTTGTTATAGTAATGTAGAGAACTCGTTTACGAACGGTTTTGATGCGTGTAGTGAATCCATTGTAAGAATTTGGACAATTTTTATTGTGACTTTAACCTGACATGGCGAATAAACTAATTATGTTCGACGAGTTACTCATGAATTTGGTACAAGAGAATTCTTGTTTATAAGATGAACGAAATGAAAGCACAACTACAACAGCCACTTGCATAAATATGAAGAGAAATCGATAGGAATGTCGAATAAAAAGCTAGAAACCATTGTGGAAAGATATGCTAGAAACGAATTGATCAAGTTTCAGTACGTTGAATTTTGATTGGCCCAGATGAAACTTACGTTCCAGCTTACGTTCATCATTGTGAATGGTTATTTACATTGTGAATTCTGAGTTTACAGCAGTGTTGTCAAGGTTGATGAGACGAGTGGAAGTCCGTTGCACGAGTGCCACGACGAAATCGTCCCTCCACACAGTTCATTACCCCGCCACCAGAGACAACGCCATCCCTATTGTAAAACGACGGTGTTACTACTACTCATAATAGTTCCCTTTCCCGACGCTAGTTGCGCAGAGGAGCTCGTAGCATTCTACGGCGCCACGACGCGTGCCATTGCCGCCAGTAGAAGACCTTGACACCACTGGCTTACAGCATTACGTCACATTTAAGTTTGCATTGTGAATGAGGCCTAAAATAAGGTAGCACTGAACTGAATCGAACGGAATGGAACTGGCAGGCTTACCGGCTGCTGGCAGTGCGCCGCCGCGGACGCGCCCTCGCCCTGACCGGCCTTGGCGCCGCCCTCCGCGGGGGGCGGGGGGGCCATCCACGCCGCGTGTCCGTCCATGAGCGTGGCGTTGTCCGCGGCTTCGTCGAACACTCGGCAGGGCTCCCTCGTCAGCACGCTCTCCCACGAGAGCCCGTGGTCCTCCGGGGGCCACAGACACACCAGGTCGGCCATGGACTGGAACAAGGGCATTTACGTATCTCATGTAATGATGCAGGAACGTGATTTATGCAAGCTCCACAAATTGGAGAGTCGAGAGGAGGACCGGAAAAATTTATTCAGCACCTACTTAAGAACGTTTTTCAAATCTCTCTCTCTCTCTCTCTCTCTCTCTCTCTCTCTATATATATATATATATATATATATATATATATATATATATATATATATACATACATACATACATACACACATACATATACATACAGAGAGAGACAGATATGATGTGATTTGACTTATTCGGTCAAAAAACAGTGAAAACTGTATATGACGTATGGGGGAGAAGATTGTTAGTTTTCTTAAGTTCCACAATCCCTTCCCAACATTTTAATTGTAAATACGATGGTTGAAAGACGAATAAAATACAAAAAAGATATAATAATATTTTAAAAAGCACGAGATTAGCAACACTTGAAAAACTAAATATTTCTTCCCCGAGTTATAGAAAACATACTTGCGGCGGTAAACGAAATGCAAATGCGATTTTTCTGCATTGCTAACAAAATAGTAACTCACCTCTAACTCTACTCCTACCACTAAAAGCAAAAGGAGTGCTCAACAAAACGTGCGCATAGTGAAGCTACATTTACGTCCAGAAGCAAAACAAGGGGCCATCTCAGCATTTGCTCAATGGATCAGGGAAACTGGACAAAAACCTGATCGAGATGGGGGTCATTGACCCGGAAGCTGAAGTACATTACTTGTTACAGGCGTATTAAGAATTTAAAAAAAACAAACAATACAAATGTGAACTAATTCACTACATATCACTGTTTTGTTAAAATGAAAATTATTTTTCTTTTTGATGGTCAGTATAGAAACAATTGTATAGAAACAATTATGCAGCAGAATAGATTTTTCTTTTAACTTAAAGGGTCCCCCCCCGATAAGATGGTAAAAAGTTCCCCTCAACCAAATTACATATGAGTGGTTACACTATAATTCTAACATAAAAATAATATTTTTGAAAGGTTTCTTAGACTCCGTCCAACCACCCACACCCATATACAGCCAAAAACGTGTTTTTTTAATTCCAATTTTTTTCGACAACTTAACACTGTTTTATCAGACTGAAAAAATTATGATAAATAAGAACATAACTTGGACTATCAGAAAAACATTTTTCAATTTTTTCTCAGGCCCAAATTCAAACACAAAAAAATATTTTCAAAAAAAATATCAAGAAATATTTTTTACTGTGTCTTAGAAGCCTGGAACAGGCTTGAAAAAACTGTCAAAGGTTCCTCTTAAAACACAAATTGTTGTGTATTTTTTTCAGATTTTTTCGATCGCTGGGCTGGAGTTAAAAAAATAAAAACCATTTTCCCGCCTTTAAAACACCTGGACTTGCAATATACTTTGAAAATGACTGCAACGTTTGCAAACCGTTTGCATAAGATAAGGAAAAGCATTTATTTTAGTGTTTATTATACATTTGTATACATTATTGTAGCACCCAATAAAGTTTTGATTTTGGAATACACTATCATTTTTTAAAGCTGTCTAATCCTTTGTATGAGAATATCATACGCTAAGGAAAGATAATAGTATTTGGCAGTTTATTAAACAATAATTAGGTCATATTTGAGGGATAATTGGGGGACATGTGGAAAAATGAAGGGGAAGAGGTTAGACCCAGATTTACAAGAACTGTTTTACTTGTCTTATAACCCAAGACACTGGCACGAAAATAATCTTAAAATTCATCTCAGAATGCTTGTGAATTTTTTCATATTTTTTTAATAGCTGGGTCATAGTTAAAAAAACTAAGACATTTGTAGTCAACCACTTGGCAGTTCGGCAGTTGCCGCGTCCTAGGCACGTGCGACCTTGCTTAAGGAGGAAGGCCACAGAATAGCAGCTAAAACGTTGACAACTGAGCCTAGAACGCGGCGCCTCTCGGACAGATAAATAGTAACGCATTGGTTGCGGAAGCCTGTGGTCTCACGTCTGTAGATGTTTCAGACTAGAGAAAAAGTTGTCTTTTCCGTTACCTAAGTATTTGTTCTTGAATACGTATAAATATGGAGACTCTCGTACAATCTGTACACGTGCGAAAACTCTGCACTTTGTAAATAATAATTGTACGAAAATTGAAAATTGATTTAATGTAGCACCCAACTGCAAACTCCCATTCCCCGTAAAGTAGTTTACGGCATTATAGGCCCGGTACTGTGTGAGAGAATTCATTCCAATATTGCTGAGCCTTGAGATAAAAATTGGCAGAAAATAAAATAGTCCCGTTAATTTTATCGTGGAAGATAATTTCAGTATTTTCCTTCAATTTAATTTTACATTGATATCGGCTTCTCTTTTCTGTCCATCCGTGCTACGGAAAGGGCGCACCCAAAAAACTAATATGCAAAATTGTAAAGTAGGATGATCATAAAAGTGGTATTTTGAAAAATTCATCCCAACAACATAATCGGGGCCTAATCTGTTCCCCTTCACTTCCCCACTGTCCCCCATCTATCCTGCACACGAAATGTCGCTTATCATTTCCCCATTTGTCATCTACCCGTCTCCCAAAACATCTCGTCTGTTAGAATTTACTTGTTCTCAAAAAAAAAGTCGTGTCCCCATGAGACAAGCAAACCTGGTTTAAAAGGCCTAGGAAGCATCGCTTCCGAGTTATTTGCCATTATAATGTGTGTTGCAATCTTTTTTTGTATATCATAATCTGCAAACTTCTATTTTTTCTTCTAAAATCTGTTTGATGTAGGATGGGGTGTAATTCTTCATCCACTAGAATCACACTTACAAGGCCTTGTGTCGATTGTTTCTTATAAATTGCCAAAACTATCGTCTTTCCGTAGCGTACGATTAATTATGCAAACGATTAGAAAGCTTTAAAAAATGATAGTTTTTAAGTGTATTCCAAAATAAAAACTTTGTTGGGTGCTACAATAATGTATACAAATGTATAATAAACACTAAAATAAATGCTTTTCCTTATCTTATGCAAACGGTTTGCAAACGTTGCAGTCATTTTCAAAGTATATTGAAAGTCCAGGTGTTTTAAAGGCGGGAAAATGGTTTTTATTTTTTTAACTCCAGCCCAGCGATCAAAAAAATCTGAAAAAAATACACAACAATTTGTGTTTTAAGAGGAACCTTTGACAGTTTTTTCAAGCCTGTTCCAGGCTTCTAAGACACAGTAAAAAATATTTCTTGATATTTTTTTTGAAAATATTTTTGTGTGTTTGAATTTGGGCCTGAGAAAAAATTGAAAAATGTTTATCATAATTTTTTCAGTCTGATAAAACAGTGTTAAGTTGTCGAAAAAAATTGGAATTAAAAAAACACGTTTTTGGCTGTATATGGATGTGGGTGGTTGGACGGAGTCTAAGAAACCTTTCAAAAATATTATTTTTATGTTAGAATTATAGTGTAACCACTCATATGTAATTTGGTTGAGGGGAACTTTTTACCATCTTATCGGGGGGACCCTTTGTGTACCGAATTTAATTGTTTAATGTCATCTGGCAATGCGTTGTAAAGTAACGTACATGTATTGTGCGTAGATTTCTTGTAGTGAGCTGTTGATACTGACACTTGATGAACGTAATTTTTGCAACGTGTATTGTAATTATTAATATCAGTATTACATGAAAATATGTTCCCACCGTTAAGTAAGTCAGTTGTGACAAATATTACAGATTCGTAAATAAATAGGCAAGGCTGGTAAGGTTCCAAGCTCAATGAAAAGGGGCTTGCAGGAATCACTTGGATAGAATTTTTTCATTATTCGAATAATTTTCTTTTGTAATCTAAAGATCTGGGTACTACAGGATGAGTTTCCCCTGAATATTATGCCATATCTAAGACGGGAATGTAAATTTTCAAAATACACGCAACGAGTTGCATGAAGGCTGACAGAATTTGAAAGAATTCTGAATGCATAACATAATGAACTTCATTTTGTGTTTGATTCTGTTATATGTACATTCCATTCGAGGTTTGACTGAATTGAGAGACCTAGAAATTTTGTTACACTGTCAGAAATTTCCGCATTACTTTTAATGTAAAAGTACATTAAAGTAAGTATCATGTACGTAAATGAAATTTAATGTACACGTACAGTAATTTTAAAGTACTTGTGCATTAAATGTAATGAACGTTTACAATTAAATTTACTGTATGCGTGTACATTAAATTTACTGTACGTGTAAATTAAATTTAATTTACGTACATGATACTTACTTTAATGTACTTTTACATTGAAATTACTGTATGTGTGCATGAAATTTACTGTACATGTACTAACTGCAATATTTAAAATATTTTCAAATAATTGTCACCCCGACCGTTCAAACCCGTCTCTCGTGGTTTACGCCCACTTACTCTAACCACTATCCTATCGAGACAATCAATTGTTTAAAGATGTTCTTAGACCTGATGAATTGCGGGTTGGGATGTATGAAATTGTCACATTTTTGGACGCGTTTACGCTCGGAAATATGTCCCGCAGACGTTAAGAATACCAAGTTCTGACCTTGTTACTGAGTAACAAATGTATTTTAATATTTAAATTTGTTACTGAGTAACAAATGTATTTTAATATTTAAATTTGTTCGACGAATAGTCACCCCAACCGGGATTCGAACCCGGGACATTTGGTTTACGCGCAGGTGCCCTAACCACTGAGCTATTGAGACATCCAATAACTTCAGCGGGTTCGTAGGCCTGATGTTTTGCCCGGTATGATATGTATAATATATTCTTTACGTCTACGGAACATATTTCTTTAGACGTAATATATATTAAATATGTTTTAATATTCTACAAAATTATGTATATTATTTATAATTGTCACTACTTCTTCACCTGTTTTCGACGCGTTTACGCTCGGAAATATGTTTCGTAGCCGTAAAGAGTACTAAATTTTAACTTTGTTACAGTGACAATTCTTTGAAAAAATTTAAATATTTCCGGAGAATTTGAAAAAAATTTAACTAAAGAATTAGCGTACTATGTACATCGCTACAATTTTATTATAAAGATTTTTACAATTTGAATGTAAATACAAATTTTAATCATTTATATTTTTTGTTAAAAATATACATGTTGAAAATATATTTTAAATTTATTATACGTAAGTTCGAATAGCGGAAGAAAATATTTCTAAAACCTACAATGATTTTAATTTAAACATTAAATTTAATGTACAACACATTAATATCGGTTTAATTTACAAGGTACATAACTTTTAATGTAGTCCTACTTTAAATCTACATTGATTTTAATTTTAACATTAAATTTAATGCACAAACACATTAAAATCGCTTTAATGTACACGGTACAGTAAATTTAATGTGAAAAAGTGCATTAAACTACATTATTTTTAATGTAATTTCTGACAGTGTACCTTAACATCAGCTAATTGCATGATTTAATTTTTCATTTTCAATGGAACATGTGATTGCCGATTTGAGATACAAAAATGCGTTGAAACCGTTTTTCCTTCGTTAACTATTAATTTGTTGTTACGAGACCAATTTGAAACTTCTGAAATCATACTACTTATTGCTTCTTTTTTTGCAAAGAACATTCGTGTCATCGGCAAACAGAACTATTCTTCCATTTTTAATAGACGAGGGCATATCGTTTACG
The DNA here is from genome assembly GCA_031308135.1 of Acheta domesticus. Lineage (NCBI taxonomy): Eukaryota > Metazoa > Arthropoda > Insecta > Orthoptera > Gryllidae > Acheta > Acheta domesticus. The sequence continues at coordinate 164,774,470 of JAHLJT010004567.1, forward strand.
TACAACAGAAAGAGGATAGGACCTAAGATCGAACCTTGCGGGACCCCATGCTCAATTGGCAAAGAATTAGAAAGATAAGTAAATAATGTCCTTTCGTACCAGTACGGTATTTCTAGTCTTTGAGACCGATGTTTAAGGAACGAAGTTATTCAATCTAAGGCAAGGCCAGGAATTCCATATGAAGGTAATTTTGAGAGCAAAATGTTATGGTCAGTAACGTCAAAAGCTTTCGAAAGATCTAAAAATATTCTGATGGGGGCTTCATTTTGGTCCATTGATGAAGCAACATCTTTAAGAAAAGAACAAATGGCAGTTTCCGTAGATTTTGATTTTCTATATCCGTTTTGTGGGTCTGAAAACGCTTCGTTTTTTCTGAGAAAAGTTTACATTCGCGTGTAGAAGAGAGAGAGAGAGAGAGGGATTACTATATTTCGGTTTTTCTTTCTTTGCGCATGGGGGTGTTGTCAAAATAAAATATCTCACGGTATTTCGCGTCGTTCTCAGTTGTGCCGCTAAGAGTCATGATCGCCAGTACTGCTCGATACAGTCGCGATTATGCGTGAATTTCCAATGCCCCACAGAAATTGAAAGGACGTAACCTCCGACCATGTGAGAGGTGCCTATGGTTTGGTTAGATACCTAGGAACTCAGGATTTTTGTCAAACCTAATTTTGTATTTAGAGCATAGATTTTAAAAATTAGCTATTGAAATATCGAATTAATGCTTATCATTTCGTGTGTGAGATATAAGTAATTGACGTGGGGCTTAAAGCGGTACTGTATTTGCGCTGTGACTGTTATTTTATAATCCACGTTAATCTTAGCGTGGGCCTAACGACTTCTATGTCATGTGTGTGACACTAAGTATTTCAGTCAATTATTACATAATTGGCTATTATTTAATTATCATTGATTACAAACGATCTCATACTTTTCCCGACATTTTTTATTAGCCAAACAAAGTTTAGTAAGTGTAAAAATATTATAAACATGATGGTATACTTTTTTACTTTTGAACAATATATAACTGTTTGCTTTATTAATAATAATAATAATAATAATAATAATAATAATAATAATAACTGAGACAAATTGAAGCCTCCTGGCACAATGCAATAACCGGGATGGGAAAGTATGTAGTCAGCCATCAAGATGACCCACTAATGAGGCAGGTCATGAAATTTGACCGATGAAAGAGAAACAGAGGCATTGTAAGTGTAGCAAGAAGCATTGCGAACAAGACTATGCAAGACACCCAGAATGACAGAGACACTGAACTTCTAGTGCTACTTAACATGAAATTTGAGACACACAAAATGTTAAAGAAATTGTGGAGAGACAAACCACTCCACGGACAATATATAAAAAGAATGGACAAGGTGCAGATCAATAAAGATCAATCATTTAAGTGGCTTAAAAGGGGAAGAATAAATCCAGAATCGGAAGCACTTGTAATAGCTGCCCAAGATCAGGCCTTGGGAACACGACATTATGATAAAGCGATTCTCAAAATTTGCCAAGATGATAAATGCCGCATTTGTCAGGAACACGTAGAAACCATTGATCATATTGTCTCAGCTTGTCCAATCGTAGCAAAGACCGAATACTTGAAAAGACACGACAGGGTGTGTAGCTACCTCCACTGGCAGATCTGTATCGCCCTCGAAGTTCCGAACACATGCCCCAAGTGGTACGAACACTCACCGAAACCGGTGACGTCTGTTGGATTGTGTACGATATTGTGCGACCAACAAATTCAAACTGATCGCACGATAGCAGCAAACAAACCGGATATAGTCATCCGGGATATGGAGAAAAAATCGTGTTTACTTGTCGATGTTGCTGTACCTTGCGATCAAAACGTCGTTACCAAGGAGGCAGAGAAACGTCTTAAATACAAGAGTTTGGAAATCGAGATCAGCCGAATGTGGGGCGTAAAAGCACAGGTCGTCCCGATAGTTATCGGAGCTCTGGGATTTGTTCCTCAAAATTTGAGTAAGAACTTGTCTAAACTCCCAGGTAATCCAAAAGACTGGGAAGTGGAAGAAATCGCTTTATTTGGAACAGCCCACATTTTGCGCAAAGTATTGTAGAGGCACCGACAGTCCCTAGATCTACTCCTTAGGTAGCTGGTTGTAACCTGGAGTAGATTTTATATTCAGCCGACACATAACATCTTTAGTCGTGATTTAGAGGAATAATAATAATAATAATAATAGTAATAGTAATAATAATAATACAGAAAGTTGCCATACTTGCAATATCAGCTTGCCATACTTGCAATATCAGCAGTCAATACTTGCGCAATAGTCAGAAAGTTCCTCAACAATAGTATTACTCATGCCTACTTCATGTAATCCTGCATCGACATCGAAAAGGACCGTTACTTGGCAAGAGCCCGTACGGTTACCTCAATCCTGAGATTTTATCCAGAGCCAGAACTGTATGATGATGATGATGATAATAATAATAATAATAATAATAATAATAATAATAATAATAATAATAAAAATAATGAACCGAGGAATCTTTTACCCCAGACGAGGTAATCCGTCAGCTCAATACCAGTCTACTCTTTGTCCGTGGTAGGAAAACCTTCCTTAGGAATTTCGCCCTGAAGATGGGCGCATTATGACGGCTGAAACGTTGGCAACTACGTCTAAGACGCGACCTCTCCCAGTCAAGTTTCAAATTAATCAGCTTCTGTATCCTGAATTGTTTATGCAAACCTAACGTTGACTAAAGCTGTATTTTCGCAGAGGAGCATTTACACAAGTAAAGAGAATTCTAAAAGTTGTAACTAGTTAACACGAAGTTGATTTACGTTTGTGGTGTCTCTCAGATCTTAGTCTTTCGGAAGAGGAAATGGGCGTTTCCACGACGTAGATCTATGGTGCAACGTGTCTCTTCGCGAAATAATGCCTTGCTAGATAATAACACCACCAACTTGCAACTCACAAAAAAATGTGGCTGTTTTGATCTCGGATTTGCGTGATCCTGCTGTAAATAAACTATGTCTATTGTTATCTTCCGAGAGTTAATGAGTATTCCAACGTTTTTTCTACGCATGCCCAAGCAAACGACGTGCAAGGCCGTAAATGAAATCGTGGATAATTATATAGCTGTATTTTCTGCTTAAAATCAACACGTTCCCCTAGTGTAATTCAATTTGACTTTGTAAGGTGTGTAATCTAAAGTATTGTTGGTTTTGTTTGTAAATGACGTAAGGTTTGTTGTAAAAATGTGATAAGTCAGATAGGAGTAACAACGGTGTTACTATGTAGAAAATTGAGTTATTTTCTACTTTCTTCCTGCACGTTATCGAATATTGATAACACGTGTATTATCGTGCTATATGCCATGGGTCTTCTATGCGCAGAAACGTTTCCGACAAGAATAGAACACACGGAGAACATCTCACCTTAAACTATTCTCTGCGAGATCTCTCAAGAGAATTCGTGAATCATTATGCCACAGTCACTTTCATGAAGAAATTAGCTTTGTTTAAAATATTCTTTCAGAAAAGTTGTGCATGATACGTGTTCGTTAGTGAAAAACGAAAATGTTTTGAGCCGTCGCAATTTGGTTTCTGAGACTCGATTCTCTGGCCGAAGAGCCAGTTTTCAGTTTACATAAATGAACTCTCTGTAGATCATAATGTGAAGTAAACATTTTAAAGTTAACTGTTTTGCATTAACTTTGTTGATTATTCGCTCCCAGTTACGAAGCACGCTTGACGTGAAATCGGTAATTCCTTGTTCCGACTTCGCGCCGAAGTATTAGCCGTCGACTCTAAGTGAAGTTGAATCTTGTGCTGTGCTTGTATGTTTGAACATTTTTATTTGAAATTGGTCATTTTGTTATCCTCTTGAAATGTATTTTTCATTACAATTAGTTGTAATGCTTTAAGATTTAATTTTAATTGGATTCATAGTTCCTAAAAATCGCTTCGTTATCCATTGCTCTGAATTTTAGTACTGTTACCGATAACTTCAAAATTTGAATTGTTTTTTTAAAATTTGACGGCGTTTGACGGGCATGGGTTATGGCCTATCCTATTTAAAGGTTATTATTAGGGGGCGGATTTTAATGAAATGTAATTTTTTTCTTTCCACCTTAGATCGTAGACGTTTAGCATGGAAATTAATTTTATGTTATGACAAAAGGAAATCACCCATTTTTATTTTTTTATTTTTCTTTCTTTCATTTTCTATTTCGACTAATGAGTCTTTTTTTACCTTTTCCCATCATTTCCATGCACGTTTTGTAGATTTAATTGATTTTAATATCAATTTATTGGCACTTGCTTCAAAGAATATTTACGAGATGCAACAAATGTATTTCACAAAATTCCTGGGTAGCTAATTCGATTAGCCGCCCGGAACAAGATCCTAACTCCCGATTGCTCTCGGCATGTGTGGTAGAGTTGTGCATGTGAGAGTAAATGTATGGAAGTAGTGGTTGAGGATAGGACAGGAAAAAGGGAAAAATCGCGCTTGGGACATGGCCGGTTTTTAGGGTACTGCTCCAGTATTCGCCTGGTGGTGATCGGAGAAACTACGGAAAACTATTCATTAAAGCTGGTGGTCGCTAGAATTCTCCTCCAGACTAAAATCGACCTAGCTGTCTAGCTAGTATTGAAAATCTTGCCACCGTTGGGACTCGAACGTAGGAGTTTCCTGATCAGAAGTACTGCAGCGATATCATTTGATGCCCTGAGCCACTTCTGCCAGTGAGATGCTCTAATCTTCGAGAGATGACGGTGGTCTTTGAATATGTAGCAATAATCCTATACTCTGAGAAAGGTTTTATTCCGAGCGTGGTGTTCGCGCGTAATTTAATGCTGAAATTAAATTATGAATTCAAGCGAGCAGTTCGTCTAGTGGGAAAATTGAGTTAGTACGAGAAGTACTAGTTTATAGTTTGAAAGCAAGAAGTTCAAAGATTAGCAGATACAATGTTTACAAGGTTAAGGAGTTCAAGCGGCATTACAGTCTAGATAACAAGGAGGAGATCCGCTAACTTTAACTCTTTGTATTTGCGGTCGAGAGTTTCATAACTGATTTTGTTGAGTAATGTTGCTGGTTCGTAATTCATGATAATATTGGAAAAAAGTTTCATAGATCCAAACCTGTATGTACTATACAAAATTAAAATAGATGAAATTTTCTACAAAAATGTTCCTATAAGATTTTGTTGTAAAATTAACCATTTTAGTGTTGTAGTCTTGAAAAGTTCTTATTTTTGTTTACGACAAGGCCCTAGTTATCTCCCTTATCAAAAAGATGTTTTGATAGGTTTAGTGCCTGGAAGTAATTTTATTTTTGTTCAACATTGATTAACAATATGTATTTCCAAGTGTCAAAACTCCGGGATTTTTTTTTCACTCGATATGTCTAATTTGACTGACCTATAAGGGCTCCTATGGACTCGAGCTCCTTTTAAGGGCAGCGAAATACAGATAATCACATTGCTCACGCCCTTTACAAGACCGCAATTCCGCGTGGGACATAACTTTTTCTTCCGGGAATTAATTCTTCGACATTGGGATATAGAAACTCGATGCGATGTAAAAATGTGCTTGTGACAGATAAGTATAGTTAACATTTGCCAATGTTCGATTTTTTGTCACAGACACTTCAATGTACAAGAATTCTGAATGCATTGGTACACTCCGGTACATTTGACACCAACACACTTCCTCTGATCTGGGGTCAGCAGAGCACGAGGCCCTCTGGGACAAGACATACATGAGAGACAAGAGGCAAGCAACTATGCCCAGGGCGGGACTCGAACCGCGACACTTCGGACCGAAGCGCTGAGTCGGGACACGCTCTAGGACACCTTGGCCATCCAGGTAAGCTATCTGGTGTATTACTCCGAAAAATAAAATTGCTTGTGACTCTCAATATTTCGTTCAACTAGACGACTCGGAAGCACCTCAGAAGCCAGTGAGTGGTTGATTAAAATTGTTGTAATCAATGAGCGAATCATCGCCTTCGGGACGCTCAAAGCCGCCTTCCCGAATACAAAGCGTATAATACAATTGTCTGTGGGTGCTCATGATGAAGCTCAATTTCTGCCTAAATAGGCGGCATTTTTCAAATTAAATTTTAATATAGCATTAGAACTCTTAAAACTTGAACTGAATCGAACTGTATAATCGTAAACTTTAATTGATGTATAGATTCATTGTCTGAAATATAATCGATTTAATTATGCCGATTAATACAAAATTATCGATTATCGTAGTAATTGCGACGAATCACCAGGTACTAACTGACGAATAAACAAAATAAATCCAGATTTAGTAATACTGAATTACAATGTTTCCCGAAACGAACTACTCCTAGCAAACTATCAGACATTTTCAGACTCTTCATAGAAAACTATCACACATTATCGGAAAGAAGAAATCCTTTCGAGTAACATCAGCACAAATGTGAGTCGTTTGCTGTTCGCTACAGCAAGGGTTGTCCACGGCATTACCGATAACAGCGGCCAATACTAACCATATTCTTTATTTTTTCTCTCTTCATCTTTATTTTAATTATTTATCTAAAAAAATGGCGACTTGAATTGCCGAGGTGGCTAAGAGTGCGTACAGAGTCAGGTTCTCGATCCGAAAGGTCGTGGGTTCGACTCCCGCCTGGGGCATGATTGTTTGTCCCTTGTCTCTCGTGTATGTCTTGTCGCGGAGGGCCTCGTGTTCCGCTGACCGCAGTTCAGAGGAGCCCGCAAGTGCGTTGGGTCTAGTGAGCAGTCGAATATATGCCCCATCGGGACGTAAAGGGTAACCGGCGATCGGCTGGATAAATGCCCTAGGGAAAAAGTAATAGAAACGAAAATCAGGGCAGATTTCGACCTGAACCTGTTCAAAGATCCCTAGTTTGTGACCAACAACGAAGACCGAATCCTTGCGAATTGCATTATCTATCTCTGAAAAGTCTATTTGTATGTGAAACACTGGGAAGAATGAAGAATTTATCAACGGCGATTATATCCCCAATACTCTGTTCTCTGTCTCCCTCTCCCACCCTTTCCATCCCCCTCCCCCTCCCTTTCTCTCATCCCTTCTCTCACCCCTATCTCTCTCCCTCTTTCTTTCCCACTCCTCCTCCCCCCTCTCTTCCCCTCTCTCCCTCTCGCTTCCCCTCTCTCTCCTCCCCTTCCCTTCCTCTCCCTCCTTCTCTTACCTCTACCTCTCACCCTCTCCTACCACGATCTCTCCCCCTTTCTCACCCTCTCTCCCTCACTGTCCCTCCCGATACCTCCTCCTCCCCCTCCCTCTCTCCCCCTCTGTCTCCCCTTCTCTCCTCTCCCCCCTCTCTCCTCTCTCGCTCCCTCCCTCTCTCTTTATGTCTTGTAGGAATCGTGTAGCAAAATGTACACGGTCAAACTGAAGAGCAGGCCGGACAGTCTGAGGGGCCTTGCAACTCTGCATGAAAACCGGAGACAAAGCTTGAGGGTGCCACTATAAGAGGCGCTAGTGTCGCCTGGTACAGCTGCAGGGTAGGCTCGCCAACTTCCGCACATAAAAAATGGTTAATTTGTGAGAAATACGAAAAGCGTCTTCTAAATATTCAATTATTCATAATATATATGAAACAGCTGAAGAAAGCGCGAACATCGACGCTATTCTTTGTAACATTACGCGCCTGCTTGCGTGTTGCGAACCTACGCAGCAGCCACGCACGTTTGAAGTATCGTTGGCATCAGTTCGTATTTTAGTTCCCGTAAGAAGGTACTAAAGGAGAGCTCGCCACTGTAATGGTCTCCACCACGTTGTATGGAAGTTAAACGGCCCTGGTGTGCGTCTCGCCCCGTAACATGATTGAAGCGAATGGAATGTCACCTGGTTCCAGAAGGCAGCCTCGTCACCCTGCAGTGCCTCGAGGGCGTCGCGTAGCGCGCAGTCGCAGCGCCAGGGGTTCACGAGGAAGAGCGCCTCGGGCACGCGTGCCAGCAGCGACGCGTCGTCCGCGCTCAGGCCGCCGATGGCGTTCTCGCTCAGTGCCACGCTCCACAGGTCGCCCACCAGCGACAGCGCCGGCGTCGGCACCTCCTGCAAGTGCACGCAGGCCAGGGGAAGGTAATAGGGCGCCACCTATTCGTCGCTAGCGGCACGAGGAGGTTGTGTGGTGAGCACAACGCCTTCATCCACAGGAAAGATCCTGGTACCTACTTATTTTATTTATTTAATAGGTAATTATTACACACACACACACACACACACACACATATATATATATATATATATATATATATATATATATATATATATATAGTATATATCCCACATTTGCCATGCATGATTGTAGTTACGGGAATTTTCTCATCCGCAAACAAATCATCGAAAACGAAAAAAACGTGGATTACAAAACACCGATGCTAAAAAACATGGGTTTCAATACTTCTGTGTTTAAAAATCCGATATTTGTACGGAGGTCATTTCATAAATATTGCACAGTGTGGCAACATCGCCAGGTGAAGGACGCGAGGGAACTGATTTTTGCGTCAGTTGTAATTCAAAGTTTCATGATGAATCAAGTGTCTCTGTTTTATCAATAACGTGTTTCGTTGTTTAATGGCGGGTCTTAGAAATAGAGCCTGCACAAGTCTCAGGTACTGGGAGTGTTGAGGATCAAATATCGCATGTTAAGATCAAAACTTTTCGGAGTAAAAACCCGTTTGAAATCCAGGAAGCTTTAAGTAAAGTGTGCGGTGAGTTTACAGTGGTCCATAGCATAGTTTCCATTGGTGTAGTCGATTTCGGAAGATCGTCGGAGAAAGAACGCAGACGCAACACCAGGAAAACCCACAACATCGACAGATGAATGAAGTGAGAAATTTGTGGCAGATTTTATTTAAAAAGATTGTCGTGCGTCATGTGAAAACATTTCTGAAGCCACAGGAAATTCAATATCATCCATATTTCGAATACCGTCAGATGATTGATATGATTGATACCGAAAATGCACAAAACCCGACATCAGTTGCTCGACAATCTCGGGACACTAATTCTCGACGACAACGCTCTCCCTCACACGGCCAAAGTCTGGGCAGAAAACTTCCACGAATGTGGTTGGAAAGTGTTACAACATGCACCCTACAGTCCTGACTGACTCATCCAAACTTTGACTTCTCCCAGAATTGAAAAACCAATTGCACGATCTTCGTTTTTCATTCCTTGATGAGCTTGTGCAGCCGTTACCCGAACCATGCGTCGGATGATCAAAGAAGGGGGTTTTCAGGGAATTCTAAAGCTGCCCAGTCTTTGGAACTTGGTAATTGAGAAGAATGGAGATTACATTGAAGGATCGTAAGAAGATTTTCTCAAAAAAATAAACATGCAAGAAAATGTAAAATACTGTGCATTATTTAAGAAATGACCATCGTATAGAATCATGGATGTTTTGAAAGCATGGGCATGGATGTCGCATGCGTACCTTGAAGCAGTTGCGCTCGAGCTGCAGCAGCTGCAGGCGCGGCAGCTCTCGGAAGGTTGCCTTGGGCAGTGCGCGCAGCCCGCACCCGGACAGGTCCAGGTACTCGATCACGTCAGGAGCGGAACAGCGGCTGCCCCTCCGCCAGTTGCAGGCCCACGTTATCTGCGCACGCCGGCGCGCCTTCTGCGCTCACGCTCGGCCCGCTATTCATTTTTTTTTGTTATTTAAGGGCGCTTGAACATCTACGTCATTAGCGACCACTAATGGGTTAAACGTTATGGTAACTGTGAAGATTACATGATATGGTGATGATAGGGGTTGAAAGGACGAACACAAATACAACCATGCCCGAGGCGGGACTCGAACCCGCGACCCTTCAGTCCGAGATCGCTACGACACTACTGCCTTTAGCGATCTCGGCCACCGGAGATCGGCACCGATATTCATTGTTTAGTGATACCGGGCGCGACATCTGCTAAGGTCATTAGTGCTTTAAGGGTTGAGCGTGCTTTTATTGCGATCACCTTCCTCCGTTGGATGGCGACGTTTGGAACCGACCTACTCGTCGGCTTGCAGGGTTTCCCGCAACCAGGTATCTCCCGGTGCACTGCTCCAGGCGAGACAAGCTGTAAGCCCCCGACCAGTCTCCCGGCATGTATGGTAGTGTAGTCGCGTGCTGTCCGTAGCGTGCTTGTTAGGGTATCACCCCGGCATTCACCTGGTATTGGTCGGAGAAACCACGGGATTCTCCTGATCAGAGCGGCTAGAATTCTCCGCCAGACAGTGGCTGAATTCGATCTAGCTATGTAGCTAGTGTCGGAAATACTGCCACCGCCGGGACTCGAACCCCTAGGACCTCCCTGTCTGAGGCACTGCAGTGACATCAATTGATGCCCTGAGCCAACGACCCGTTAGTGGATGGCAGTGCCCCCTCCCCCGCTGTGTGGTGAGTCGCGGTGGCGATCTACGTGAGCTCTTGGTGTCGCTGGATAACCAAGCCCCGCCGTAGCCGGGACAGGCTAAGTTGCGGATTGGTCTTCCACCATATGGTAGTCTACTACACGCACGCACGCACGCGCGCGCATGTGTACGTGTGTGTGAGCTGAAGGAGAGAGGTACAAGGATGAGGAAGGAAAGATCGCATGCGGTCCGTAGCTCCTTTGATAACTAATTTTTCCAGCATTTGCCTGGTATTGAAGGGAGACATCACGGGAAACAACTACCGGAGCTTTATCTACTTGGCTGTCTCGGAGGCGCCCCGTCCTAGGCACAGATGATACGGCCGTCGTGGTGCGACCTCCCTCAATGCAAAATACATTTTCTTTGGCATCTGTGCCAAGGACGCGGCGTTTTCCGGGTAGCCAAGTAGATTCTGACTCGGGCAACGGAAGCCTACTCTTTTAATATGAGAGCAGCCGGCCGCTAGTATAAAAAATACGCCGCCGACGGGATTCGAAACGTATTGCCTCCAGGTCAGAATCACTATAAAGATAGCTCGGCGATGGGCTAAACCAGCCGGTCCCAGGGTATCTGCGCACACCGTCACGGCGGGTCGTCAACACAGAGGCTTTCTTAGTGGGCGCTTGGACCTGTTATCTTGGCACCAATAAATAACATCGACGTATAGGAGTTCCTCTTCACACAAGAATGAAAGGCGCTCCGCATGACATGACACGATTTGAAGATACCAATATTTTTGCACAGAGGCAAATGCACGAATTTCTAATTCACTGTTATTTACTTACATTAGAGGTTATACTACTACTCTATTTCAAATTACATTAGGGCAATGTAACTTTTCTATTTCTATTGAACCTCTTATGTTTTTCGAATACATTTATACATAAATTATCTGAAGTTGCTAATGACTTACGTCATATTAAAAACAATACATTACGTATTCTCTTCTGTTTCCACTTTTTCGTTCTTATTTTGTTTTTGGCATACGTTTTCTGCATGTGAAAATAATGAAATATAATTTTTAAACAAATATAAATACTCTTTTGAGAGTTGTTGTAGACCAAGACGGTCATTGCGCTTTCTCCAAAAATTTAGGGCGAAAATGAGCTTCAAAATGCGCATTTTCAGAAACACTCAAACGACACTTTCTCAAAAACGGCTCCAAAATTTTCAACGAAAATTTGCATATGGCACGAAGTTTTACTCTCCTGTGATATTTTTAAAGTAATGTTTCAGTTGTATCATTAGGGGACCGAAAAATAGAAAAAATGAAGTATGGGCAACGATTGATCGCGACTAGTGAGAGGGTGGGTCAAAACTGAAAAACGTAGTTTGGTGTTTGGTTTGAGGCAGTGCTAAATTTAGATGTCTGTAAATCCGGATGCGACTAAGAACTTTTTGTAGAGTTGGATTCCCGACGAAAAATTGTTGACCCGGATCTAGTGCTTGGTTTTAGAAGGTAACTACGAAACGACAAATGGTAATACATATAATGTAAAGTACGTAATGATTTAAACCATGGAAGTTTGCTGAGAAAGGCTAAATACGACGATGTAATAAAAACTGACAGTAAAAATACGAGAGGAAGAAGAAGTGTGAGAAGAGCAAGAAGAGAAATTGGAAGAAGAATAAGAAGGAGGATGAGTAAGAAGATGAGTGGGAAATGGCTATGGAGGTCTAAGCATTTATCTATATTTGGCGCGCGCTCTTGGGGCTCGCTAGATGCTGTGTGGCAGCCAACGCAATGGGAGCCCGGGGCAGTCTTTAGCTATGACGTCGCCTCGGATATATCGAGAAGCGACCAGCGACCGCACAGCTGTCAGCGATCCAAGGAGCTCAGTGGTAACAAGAGTATATTCTACCTATGACGAACCTTGGTACTACTCCTGTGGAGTACTACTCCTTCGGTACATCTCCTAGTGGTAAACACTATGCAACGACCTTGATTATTTCTCATGGTGGATTGTTAACTGACCAAGACCATTTGAATTGTGGAAGTTTTACTTACTTGATTCAATAAACTATTATTATTAGTTCACTCCTCTGAATTTGTTGCATGTAACAAGAAAAGAGGAAATAGGAGAGGAAAAAGAATAGGAAGCAGAAGTGGTAGTGGAAGAGGAAGTAGGAGAGGAACAAGAATAGCAAGAAGAAGTGGAAGAAGAAATAGGACAGAAAAATAATAGGAAGAAGTGGAAGTAGGAGAGGAACAAGAATAGGAAGAAGTGGAAGTGGCAGAGGAAGTAGGAGAGGAACAAGAACAGGAAGAAGAGGAAGAGACAGTAGGAGAGGAAAAATTATAGGAAGAAGTGGAAGTGAAAGAGGAAGTAGGAGAGGAACAAGAATAGGAAGAAGTGGAAGAGGAAGAGGCAGTAGGAGAACAAGAATAGCAAGATGAAGTGGTACAGGAAGAGCCAGTAGGAGAACAAGAATAGCAAGATGAAGTTGTATAGGAAGAGGTAGTAGGAGAACAAGAATAGCAAGAAGAAGTGGAAGAGGAAGAGGCAGTAGGAGAACAAGAATAGCAAGAAGAAGTGGACGAGGAAGTAGGAGAGGAACAAGAATAGGAAGATGTGAAAGTGGGAGAGGAAGAGGCAGGGTGGAAAGAAGTAAAGAGAGACATACTGACCCTCGAGGCTGACGCCCGTGAGGCGCGTGTTGTGCTGCCACATGTCGGGGTCGAGCGCGCCGAGGCGGTTGCTGCTGAGGTAGACGTGCTGCAGACCCGTAAGCAGCTCGAAGGCGTCGCGCTGCACGCTGCGCAGCCCCAGGCCGCGCATGTACAGCACGATGAGGCCGCGGTAGCGCGTGCCCAGCCAGCGCGCCGGCAGCCGCCCGTCCGTCAGGTTGGCGCCCAGCCCGCGCCACGCCCACCCGTCGATCTGCATAAGCACGCACGCGCCCCCGGTTCAAGCACGCCCCCGCGACAACCCGTCGCTCTACGCACGCACGCCCCCTCGTCTCAAGCACGTCCCCGTGCCCACCCCTCGCTCTGCGCACGCACGCCCTACTGCTCGAGCACGCCCCCAAATCCACCCGTTGCTCTGCGCACGCACGCACACCCCCTCGGCTCAAGAACGCCCCCGCGCCCACCCGTGTCTCTGCGCACGAACGCACACACGCTCCTCGGCTCAAGAACGCCTCGCGCCCACCCGTCGCTCTGCGCACGCACGCAAGCACGCCCCCTCGGCTCAAGAACCTGTCATGCCTCGTGCAAGCAAAAATTGACATTTGAAAGTGACAGTGGACGGTGTGAGGATAAAGCTTTATTACGTGTTCAAAGGACCATAATCTCATCCCGTAAATTCATAATTCCGGGTAAAAGCTGGCAATTTGATCGTGAATTGAGGGGTCGGCGGAACATATTGCTTACCCACATGTCTATAACTTTTGTCAGCCAGAGGAGAAACGAAAGTTTTAGAACAATGAGAAGTATCTTCTACTTCCGCCGACGAGACTTCTGGCTACTGTCGACACATATTGTAATTCTGTGAACAGGTTTTTTCAGCATTTCGATCATAATGTTTCTTTTTAGGAGACATTCTAAGAAATTTGACTTCGATTTATGAAGCGAGGGTTAGCATTATCTTCTCCAGATCCCTTCAATTTTGCGCGCAAACGTTTTGGATGAATGACTCTGATCTCGTTCGAAGATTTCCTCACATATTCTTGGCAATTTACAATGCAAATACAGTGAAGATGAAACAAACCCAATATTCAAAATACAATGGGTCAATTACCCCCATCTCGATCAGATGTTTGTCCAGATTCTCTAATCCATTGAGAAAATGTTGAGATAGACCCGGATTTTTCTTCTGGGCATAAATGTGGTATCACTGCGCACGTTTAGTTGAGCTTTCTTTTTTGAAGTTGTGGTAGGATTAGAATTGGGAGTTTATGTTATTATTTCGTAAGCAATGCTAAAATATCAAATACGAGGGTTTGAGCAAAAGTCATGGCAACGGTTTTTTTCTTGAAGATACCAGTCCGGTTGGAAAATGTGACATATACACACACGAAAGAACAAGGTGTTAACTACATGTGTGGACAATGAATAGCACTGAAATATCGTAACACACTAATTTATTGCGCTAGAACACAGGGCAATATGGCCTTCACGGTACAAAAGAATGACAACACTTTTCACATAAAGTTGACATGACAAACCTGGGTCTAAAGACCCTCAAAGTAGTTCACTGCTACTGTCACTACACGCTGTCAACGATAAATACCATCAGCCTCAGCCATTTTGCCGCACCATGTGTGAATCGGCTCACCCGTTAGCGCACAGCATAAGCAATGCCCTCTCGTGTTGCAAACCGCCTACCACGTAGTGGTTCCTTAATCTTGCGAATGAGATCAAAGTCACAGCGCGAAATGTCGGGAGAGTACTGTGGATGCTCCAATTCTTCCCATCCCCAACGTCGAAGTAGCTATCCTACACACTCTGCTTTATGTGGTTTTGGACGTCTTACCTGTCGCACCAGGAAGTTCCTGTAGTACTGAGCGGTCACTGTTCTGCCCCTGACGTCATACGCGACGATCACCATCAATTTGACTGAGGAAGGATTCTGACGGAACTTCTGCCTCCTTGGTGATCCAGCATGTCGCCACTCCACAGACTGACGTTTCAGTTCTGGTTAGTACGCCCTGATCCAAAATTCATTGATGGCGATTATTCGTGACAAGAATTGATCGCCGTCCTGTTGCCAGCGTGCAAGGTGGTCGGAGCATATTGCATAGCGCACCCACATTTGAACTTCGGTCAGTGCATGCGGTACCCATCGCGATGCGATTTTGCGTAGGTGCAGCTCATTACGCAATATCCTGTGGACGGTGCGTTTCTCGAGTCCTTGCTGAAACTTGCCTACCCACCGTGCTCCTGTATGTTATGGTAGGGCATTATTCCCAAGGACTTCCACTAATTCACTGTGACATTCCATTGCATTTCTCCCTCGGAGAACTTTTTTTTTTATGTAAGCGCGCTACTCAACACAGGTTACTTCCATCTCGAATGACACTCACCAACTGACTGATTTCACAGCCCTCGCTACGCTACTACCAGCTATCAGAGAGCAATCTATTCTTCTGCGCACACACTATACCTGCAGAATTTCCACACGACACATATACGTTTGTGATCCGTTCACATATCTACAAGAAAAAATAGTTGCCATGACTTATGCCCCAACCGTCGTATACGTTCGTATACCGATGCAAATGAGTTTTCTATGACTCGGAAGCGAAAATATCTACTTTGAAACGTTTCTAACCTTACTTTATTGGTACATTATTTATCATTCAACTTATTTAGGGCTTATAGGTGGGGAAGTGATTCCAGAGTAGAGATCGGCTTAACAGCTTTTCTTTAATAACTCTTATCGGAATAACAGTGGACTCGTAATAACGGTTATTAATAACAGTTGAAAAATAACACGTCCATGATCAGCAACCTAACATGTCTGACTGCTAAGTGTTAAATCAGTTGCGGCGACTGCTAAGAGTTAATCCCGGCAAAACGAATAACGTTGGTAGCACCGTAAAGCTTGTGCAGCTACCTTACGGCGCTTTTTTGCACTACTTCCCCTAACGTGTTTGGGCATGGACAGAGAAACAGCTCATATGAACGAGACTCGATGAGCTGCCAAGGAATAATAGCAGTTAATATAAGTAGCAAATGTGTATAGAATATTACTAATATTACAGTGATTCATGATCAGATTGCAAGTATTCTTTCAAATATGCAAAATGTTCATAGTGAAGTGACGAGTGCCAAAAATAATGAGAAGTAGAAACTGTGTTTTGCTTACCTACCGCTAAAGTGGTAATGACTGTTGAATATCAAATATTATAATGAGACCGTGCCTCATTATTGACCGTACCTCATTGTATTCTATCGGACTTAGAGAAATATTAGTGGATCTCACATAAGCTGTAAAGGGAGAAAGAAATTAACAAACATATTGGACGGATTTAAAGGACAAACGTCTTATTGTAGTATACGTATATAATAAAATATAAAAATATTGTGGCACATGGTGTGTAATAATAACGAATTATGTATTAATGAATCTATAATTTGAACACTTGTTAATCACGATTGATTACATGCAGTGAAACTGTTGTTGTACAAAATGGATGCCGCGAAAGCTTGTACTTGTTCGGGTTTGGCCCAGTAGATAGGAGTACTATGAATATCAACCGATAACAGCCAATAACAGGATAAATGAAATAACTGTTATTTCGTGTAACAGTTACTAAACGTTAACTGTTGAGAAATAACAGTTTAGCTGTTAAGGGCACATCCCTATTCCAGAGCCCAAGGAAACGTGCGCAGATTGTACTTCTCCCCCAAATGTCAGACAGAGTCTTTGCTGTTCATTTAGAGAAACAAATAAATAACAGTAGAGCGTCGAGTGACCTTGGCGTGGCAGGTGGCACCGCGCAGGTACAGGCCGAGGCGCTTGGCGGCATCCACGTCGGAGAGGTCGAGCGCCCAGAAGTCGCTCCAGACGGAACCGTGCGGGATGTCGGGCGCGTCGGGGCCCCGCCACGCGCGGCACGTCACCTTGTGGCCCTTGCGGTGGCAGCCCGGCGCCACCTCCGTCGGCCGGTCGCCGCGCACCCGCCCGCACCCTACGACAACGCACCACTTCCATGGGGGGCCATGGAAGTCTAAAGCTTGTCGATTGGGGGTGATCACGGCCTTTCAACTCACATACAACGTGGTGGAGACCATTACAGTGGCGCCCTCTCCTGTACCACCTTACACGAACTTCTGACAACGACACTTCAAACGTGTGTGGCTGCTGCGTGGGTTCGCGAGACGCAAACAGGCCGGTAATGTTACGAAAGATAGCGTCGATGTTCGCGCTTTCTTCAGCGGTTTCTTATATGTGTATATTATGAATACTTCAGCATTTAGAAGACACTTTTCGTAGTTTTCAGAAATCAGCCAATATTTATGAGCGGACGTTAGCGAGCCTAACCTGCAGCTGTACCCGGCGACACTAGCGCCTCCTATAGTAACACCCTCAAGCTTTGTCTCCGGTTTTAATGGAGAGTTGCAATGCCCTGAGATTGATAGCCAAATATGTACTGCCCAATGTAAAATCAAGATCTCATTGATCACAAAACATTAATTGAAGTTGATAATTAATTACGTATTAATAAAGTTGCAAAACATTCAATAACATTTGTTTCTGTTTGGATTGCACATTATTCCCATGAGTAAAAAATCGAATTTATTACAATGACCGATCTTTGAAAAGTTTCTAGTAGGTACAAGTTTCACAGGCAAATAAAGCAAGCCAGCAAGAACAATCGATAGTGGAATGCGTTTTGTCCGGCGCTAGCGGCTTGATATGAACGTAACGTAACACATTTGGCGCTGACCAATTCGACGAGTGACAAGTAAATAGAGTACTGAGTCCCATAAAAGATATTAAGAATATTCATTGAAAATCAGATTTATAATTATGTAATAAAACGTCAATGCTACAATTTCAGAATAATAGGATATCTATTCTGATTATATTTCAAATTCCATTCTATCGTGAAAATAAATGCTAAATAAAGCGCGAGTGAAATAAAGGGAAAATGTAAAAAATATAAGTGTTGGGAATAAAAATACTTTCTACAAATTTAGTGAAAAACCCTCAAATGAATGTATCTCTGACAGCCACAGAAACGTAATTTATTATTTACAATTACAATTAAGCGCCTAAGTAGATATTTACGGCGTGAATGAAGTTTATAATGTAAATATGCTCACACAAATGTCCGAAATGTGTTGCGTGGAAGAAAAGGTGACCTGGGGACTGTTTCTTTTTTGTAAAAGACAGCCACATCTCAATACTTCCGATAAAGAATTCATCTCGTCAGTAAACGCGCTGAAGTGGTCCTACCTTCCAAAACAACCAGAGCGACTGCCAGGGTAAAGATGGCGCTCTTCCAAACCCCACCGGCCGCCGCCGTCATCCCAGCGGTGGAGACACTGGGTTGGATAGGACGCACCTGTGCGGCTTTCTGGAACACACGCCACGCCACGCAAGATATGCTACAGTATAAAAAACTATTGAATTAGTTGTGCTGCAATTGCCCTTTCGTTCTCATATTATTGGTAACGGTTTCGCAATAAGAAATTGCAACAAATATCTACTATCAATTTGAGCATCACTTGAAACAATCTTATCCAAAAGAAACCCGAGAGGTTAGAAAATTACACATCTTTCAGTTCTGAAAATTGAGAAGTTTTGGTTAGGAGATGTTATGAAAATACGTCGGATGGCTCTTACTTCACAATGTTAAACGTCCTTAAGCGTGATATCTTGGATTGGCGCGCTGCCTGGATGGCAATTAGATGCAGAAGTGCACTTGAATGACATCAGAACGAGTTAATGCAGTGCCATTTCAGGAGCTACTTGCCCCAGAACGTGAGCAGCGCCGAAAAGTTTTTATTGCTTTACTATTTATTATTATTATTATTATTATTATTATTATTATTATTATTATTATTACCGTTCGGGACCCGGAGACCGTTCGGGGGTTAGAGCTTGTCTCGGCTGGAGTGGTGCTCCTCTGGTAGGAGATACCTGGTTGCGGACAAACCCGCTAGTCAACGATAGATTGGCGCCGGATCTCGACATCTAGCGGGGGAAGATCACCGCCATGTTCCGATCAAAAACATGCTCTACACTTACGGGACTAAAGACCTCGGTAGTTGACGCGTCCCAAATCACTATCAATCAGTCAATTCAAGAATCAGATATCGCGTGTCAGAACTAGCATAACCGTTTCCATGTATGTATCAGGCTTCATTCCAGAAGCGTCACTTCGATTGATTTTTGTACTCAAACCTGATTAATAGAACCCAACAAATTCAATGTATTCACTGCCTGTGGGCAGGTCGGCCCCTGCGAGTTCGTTTACTTGCGCAACACATATGAAGGATAAGATGCCCATGATTCAGGAGCGCAATGTCCGAAATATCACGTGTAAACTTTCGTTAAACGAGATTTCCCATCGCATGTTGATTGGCAGGAAATAATCTTCAAACCACCCCCTTTCACGGTCTAAAAGATTCTACGATTATTGTGAACAACCTGAGTTTTTAATTATATGTAATTCTAGCAGAATTGCGCTCCATTATGTATAAAAACATTTATAAAAGCACATTTTATCAAAAGGGATCCAATTTTAATTACATTTTTTCGCCGGATAGAGCAAAGGATACTTAAAGATATGAAGATCTCAATTTCGTTGAACTCTCAGAATTTCCGAAAATGGCAAAAGTTGCTAGAAAGCATGTGACGTTTTTCTTTAAATCGTTTTTAACATTGCAGAGATCACGCGTTGTTAACATCGAGAGCATTGTACGGTTATAAAAATATCTCATGACACTTTTATGAGAAGAATTTCATTGAAATCTCTAATTTTTTTAAAAATTTTCTTAAGTTTACAATTTTTTGGTCATATTTATAAACTATATTATTGAAAAGATCAGACTTTACAGTTTTCTGAATGAAACTTTCTTATTAAAGTCAGATTTTTAATAAATATCATGTTCGGTTTTCCAATAATTTTTAATAAATACCATATACATTGGCCAAGACATCAGCCAATTCAATCGTGGAATATAAATGTTGATGAAAATTGTGCGAACGGTGAGGATGCTAGTGTTATTCACAGAAAGACCAGAGGACACACATTTCGAAAACCTAATTTTCCGGTATCAGAAACTCCTAATATTTGCATTTTCATTGAAATTCCGACGCTGTTTTTTACCGCATTACATATAACATTCTCTTTAACACGTATAGTCCAGTCAAATGGTATCTGACCCAGGAAAAAATTTCGTAGGTTTTTTTCTCAACGGTTCTCAATGTTTTTGAGGGTGCTGAATACGAATTTGATGTTCGCCACATCAAAAAAGGTCGGCTTCGCAAAGAAAATTGCAAAAAACCCTGTCGTAATAATTTTCTTATATCCCTCCATTTTGGTTACCTAAGGCAAACAAGACCGTATTGAATCCGTGAATATCGGAGTGTTTTCAACTTAACAGTGTCAATCATTTGTTCACAATAGCATTTTTCAAGGATGATCAAATGAAACTAGAGCGCCTCCGCGAGGTAGGATGGCTGGAAAGAGCTATTCTCCCGCTTTGGCCAGATGCACAAGTTTCAGTTAGAGTTTTAGTTGAACTGACATTCAATTGAACATTTAGATACTTGGATCATCAACTTATTTATCTAGAGTCGATTGTACAAAAGTTTTTGAATGACTTGGGCTGGAATATGTTGCCAACGGAACTGCGACATGTTTTTGATTTCAGTACTAACCGGATTTAAAAATCATCAAAAACTGTTTATGTCATTCTCGTAAGACTTAAGAGTCGATGTAGATATGTTGTATCAATTTGTTTGATTTTTCTGACTCTTCGAAAGTTTATTGTCAGAGATTTACTTACTTTAAATTAAACCATTATTTGTTCATTATTGATTGATGATACGTAGTATATATTTCATTTATTCTCTTAATTATAAAAACTCATCTAACAGTGATGAATTAATATATTAATTACGAATGATTTAACATACACATATTCACTTTAAACCATTCAACACAGTTACAAGATATCTCTAAGGACGCTTGAAAATATTGCATCATATTTGTTGTCTTTGGCTATCTGGATGTACAACGTTGCTAGACGAAACCGTGCATTAATGCTTTGTAAGTAGCCTCATGAAACCTTTGACTAAAACTCCTATTACATATTTATAAATATGATGAATAAAATACAGGAATCTAGAATGAATTTCTAAACTAAAGCAAATGTTTTAACCTAGAAATGTTTATATAATTGCTTGAATCTTTCTACAGATTGGATCCTGAAAAATAACTTTAGAAATATTCTTAATTAAATCCATGGCGTAAGTACATTATACCATGGTTAAGTCTAAACACTCAAAATTAGTAGTTTGCATGGAATGTGTCATACTCCACGAAATGCGCAGTAAAATAAGGAAAGTGTCTATCGCTAATGAAAATCTAAAAACAATATTTTAGTACAATTGTAGTATCCGCATTAATGAATGAATGAACTATTATGCTATAAACAAATATATTAATTTTTTTAACCTTTTCAGAACAAAAAGTAGGATCAAAGTACTTCTCATTTTATTGACTTCTGTATTTCCATTAAAGCCGTGCTTCATGAACTTTTGACATCTCACCCATGAAGCTAACCAGGGCATCAATTCATATCACGGAAGTGCAAGTGCCTCTGACCAGGAGGTTCTATTCGAGTCCCGACGGTGTCAGGACTCTCGACACTGGCTATATAGCTAGTCGAATTCGGCCGCGAAGGAGAATTCTCGAGCCCGGCTGCTCGAATGAGTGGTTTCTCCGATCAACACCAGGCGAATGCCGGAGCAGTACCCTGAAAACGAGCCACGGACAGCGCGCGATTTTTCCTTCCTCTTCCTTGCCCTCTCCTCACCTCTTACTTACACCACTTACACTTACATGCACTACACTACAACACATCTCATGAGGTTAGAGCGTGTCCCACCTGAGATGGTTCCCTGCGGGAGGGACATGCCTGATTGGCGAAAACTCCGGGAGCCGCCGTGTAGTGCGGCGCCGGATCTCGCCACCCAACTGGGAAACCACCGTCTCCCGCGATAAAAGCATGCGCTACACTTACGGGACTAATGACCTTAGCAGTCCCGGGCTCACTAATAGGGAGTTTTTGCACGCCATAGCAGACAGCACTATCGATCTTCTGCGCCGGCGCAGTTTATGTTTCGCTTCACTTTTGTGTGTATCTGCGCGTGCGTAGAAGATCGATAGTACTATCCGCTATGGTGTGCAAAACCTCTCTACTCAGTGAATCCGACGCTTACCCGCGTGTCCCTGCTCGGCACCGGCGGCGTGGGTCGCTCGCGGCTGCCACTGATCCTTGTCGTCGGCGCCTCGCGGGAGCGCGCTCGCGCGGTGATAACTTTAACAGCGATTGGCTCCTTTCTGGCTATCTCGCCGCCGCAGTGAACCAATTGCCTACTGCGTCACAGGTCAGGAGATTGGCTGATAGCTGCTTTCACTGGGGTAGCGCGAACTTAGTACAAGAAAAAGAACAAAACTCTAGGAGAAGCGCATAGAATGAATCAGAGCACATGAAAGGAAATTATTGGTCGTGTGCATTCAATGGAATCTCGTTTCTTCCCATTGATATGACAAATTCTGAAGTAGTAGTTCGCCGATTTCTAAGTGCACTTTAAATGCTCTTTCGTTCTTCATTCTACTTCTTGGAATGAATGCTGTTGAGAAATATGCAATGTTTTCAGAGCATTTATGCCATTGCATCACGTAATGTAAAGCACGTTTACAATAATATTTGTTGTCCATTTCGTAACTCAAACTGAATTGGTTGGAGTCGCAATTAAGATATGCTAAACCAGCACATTCAATCGTGTTATGTTGGTTTGAAAATTTTATCCTACTGACATTTCAGCTATCACTTGAAAAACTCTTATCAAATGGTGAAAGAGAGATTCGAAGAAAATACATATCTCTGTTTTTTGTTTATCAAACTTTAAAATAAAAATGACTTTCTACCATTGCAGTCGATTTAGTCTGCTGCAAATCTTACAAAAGTTTAACGAAAAACAAAAATTACCCAGGCTAGCATTTAAATTTGACCGCTAAAGCTCACTAGCCAGCACGCTCCACATAAACGACGAAACCTAATTGTTTACCAGACGTCCATTTAAAATGTCATAAGGAACACTTATGTTGCAATTATTCTAACACATCGTAGCGTAACATTACGCGGTTATTACTATTCTTTCCAGACACTTTACACTAAGTACCACCTAATAGAAGAATGTTACATGTTAAGAATATAGAAATTCTTACAACAAAGACATAAATACCTTCAAGAAGGAAACCTTGAATCAATCCAAAACTCTCTCACACATTAAAACAAAGTTTATAATTTTGCAAAACAATACGAACATTTTTATGAAATGTAATTAGAAATTGTAGATGTGTTAAAAACATCAATAAATCACAAATAAGAGTATACTACTAGAGAGTATAACAGTATACTCTATACTCTTATAATGAAAAAAATCTGCAAAACCAGCCTTTAAAAAATACTGAAATTTTCAACGAATTGTATGTTATCGTTTTGTATTGTAAAAAAAATTAACTATTTAAGATTGCGCTAACGACCACATAGTTGATGCGACAAAAATTAAATGAATTAAAACTAGAGGTGCAAACAGCACACACTTTCTTGCAGTATTTCTAAATTTGTAGTTTTCGAAAATTCAGTGTTGAACGAAAAGGAGACCTAGGCTTTTAAGCGCTCCTTTTTCTGCGCGTGAAAACAAAATTGAAGGAAAAATTGGAGCGTATTTTGATAAAATGTGTTGTTATAAACTGCAAAATTTCAATCAAACATTACGCAAAAACCACTCGTTTTTAAAAATAATTGTACGTGACCTTTTTAAAGAACTGAGTTTTAGAAGAGATGTTTGAGGCAGAAATTTCTATCTTCAATTTTGTAATTCTTAAAGTTAAAATTTTGTCATTTTCGAAAATACAATGAGTTCATCGAAAATGAGACTAGCATTAACATTCTTCCTGTCCTTTAAAATATACGAGGAGAAAATTTAAATGAAAATATAGTGCTCTTTTTGAGAAAAAGGTGTTTAAAAGTTTTTTAAAATTGCCTGTATTTCACGCAAAATTACGCGTGAACTACTCATATTTTTGATAAATTGTATATGAGTTTACTTTATGATTTGTCTTTAAAGAATTTATTTTATTCAGGAAAAAATCTCTGTCTTCAATACTGTAGTTGTAGCAGAACGCGGAAAAAAAATTCAACTTTTCCAATTTTTGAAAAATAAGGGATTTCAACCATACGAAATCTGCACCATTCTCTGAAGCGTCCTTTGCGCTATCCGAGAACTAAGTTTTTTTTGGACCCAATTTTTCAGAATGTTTTTAAAAATATTGAGGCTTCATATAAAGTATCCTCAAATCAAAATATCTGTTTCAAACTCAGAAGGCCTCGAGTTCATTTAAATCAAATGATCAATTTTGGAGAAACTCTGCTGACCGGTTGAGAGACTAGCGTTCACCACAGGCAGACAGACGGGCGAACAGACGTTTTCAATAAAATTTTCGGTATCAAGGACCCACAACACATGGATTTTGACTAGATAACTATTGGAGGAGGTAATTTACAATACACTGGAATATGATTTGTTTATTTTTAGTTACCAAGACCTCGCAATAAAAGTTTTGTCTGTTGAAAATTTGCCATTTTCCGGCGCACTATTACAATTACTTTCTCTTCTCAGGAAGTGGAAGGTGAGAAAGTAAAAATCAAAGATTTAAGTTTGAGGAG
The DNA here is from genome assembly GCA_031308135.1 of Acheta domesticus. Classification (NCBI taxonomy): domain Eukaryota; kingdom Metazoa; phylum Arthropoda; class Insecta; order Orthoptera; family Gryllidae; genus Acheta; species Acheta domesticus. The sequence continues at coordinate 164,799,301 of JAHLJT010004567.1, forward strand.
CAATAAGAAAGTATTGTTCAGCTACAATACTTAAGGTGCAGGAAATATTCGAATACGTCGAACTTTACAATATTTTAGAAATGACAGAATTTTTAATGAAAATCCTACTTATACCGCTTTATTAAAAGTATTTTTTGTTCGGGAAATCCTTAGGGCAAAATTGAGGCCTTTTATGAGAAAATCTTGTTTACTCTTTTGTCACAGTTTAACTGAAAATTACGCCAAACCTATTCATATTTTTAAAAAAAATGTATATCACATTATTTTAAAATGTAATTTTGAAGATATTATTTCATAAAGAAAAATCTATATCGCAACTAGTGGTGCAACTGAATGGCACAGACTTTCCCTTATCGGTTTTCTATTTCCTTGGGTCTGGGCTAGCTATTCGGAATTGCCACATACGTGTGCCAGCTGACATCTACAGCCGCCCAAATGACTTGATCTTAATGAAAGAATTCACTTTGGAGAACAAATTTTATATGGAGGAAAAATCTCTATCTTCAATTTTGTACTTGTAGGAAGACGCCGAAAAAAATTCAAATTCAAACTTTTGCAATTTTCGAAAATTCAGAGTTAACCGTGAAAATAAGACCTATGCCACCTTAATAAGTGTATTTTACTATATTCTTTCAAGAAACGTAAAGAAAACTAGTGGTGCTACAACAGCACTTACTTTCCCGTATTAGAGGAAACAGCTAAGTAGTACTGTAATATTGCACTTTATGCGCTACTAACATCTTCGCTTGGAACTCACTATTTCCATTGCAGTGTTGTCAGAACTATATGAATTCTACAACTTCACTAAAATAGAATGCAAAAGTTTTGTAACCCTGTATTGGAAAAAGAAGCCTGATACCCTGGAAATATAGAAATGCCTTCCATTGGGCCATGATTAGGGAAGAGTATTTTAAAACCATGCAACAAATTCTCTACTCACTACAAATGGTACAGCATTTGGTGCAAAACTAAATATTTGCCTGCAAATATCAACATAAATTAGACAATTATAACTCCTTTTCATACAGCTCCATTAGGTCACACCAATGACACTAATTCACAGATATTCGCGAGCGCAAAGTGAATTCCATTGTTGCAGACCCTGCATTGTCGCTATTCTGAGAGCTATTAATTCTTTTTACTTATTTCAAATATTTCAAAATAAACAATTTCTAAAATATTAATGTGTAAGTCTATAACAAAGTTCGAATGTAAGAAACGAAGAAAGAAATAATATACAAAATTGCACATTGTAATTTACGACGCATCCAGCTGTCCGAAGCGCAGTAAATTTACAGCGGCCTATTACGTTTGTCACAAAATTAAAGAAAAACTACTCGTATTTTGAAAAAATTAAGCATGACTGTATTTATTTTATTTATTTATTTGTCAAAAAACAGAAACAGAATGGCACAGACTTTCCCGTATTAGTTTTCTATTTTCCTGGGTCTTCGCTAGCTATTCGGAATTGCCACATACTCTTTCTTGCCAGCTACCATCTATCATCGCCAAAAGTACATTTTTTTTGTCATTTTCTTAATTTTTCGGTTTCCTATTGGTAGAACAGAAACATTCATTTAGAATATTAAAGAACACAAAAACCTAGCCGTAAATGGCAATTTTCTTTTAAAAATTATGTGCCGTTTAAGAGAAAATGGCGTTTTAGCACTACTAAAAATGCGAAATTTGAAGCTCATTTTCACAGAAAATTTTTGAGTTTTCAAAATACTTTATTTGAAGTTATTTGAAGCACTTACACTCACAAATATAATCATCTTTACAAATTGCGGATAATGTGCATATTAAAGATGTGAGAGATCTTTCATAAAATTTACATTTATATAATTTTTGAAAAAAATAACAAAAAAACTCAAAATAAATTTCACGCTATACTAATGAGTGTAATTAGCACTATCCGTTACAAAAGTTTCAAGAAAAAAATTGCAGCCATATACGAGAAAATGACGTTTGAGCATTTCTGAAAATGCCGAAATTTGAGCTACTTTTCACAGAAAACGGTAGTGTTTTCGAGAAACTTAACTTGACATTATTTAAAGCATATATACTCGTAAATATAATAATGTAAATAAATCGCCGATAATGTAAATATTACGACGTGAGAGACAAGTAAAAAAATTTACATTTTTGTAATTTTTGAAAAAAACCAACCGATAGACCAAAATGGCTTTTATGTCATTGATAGAGCACATTTACCACTATCCCTACCAAAAGTTTAAAGAAAAAATTTGGAGCCGTTTTTGAGAAAAGTTTGTTTTTGTAATTTTTTAAAATTGCACATATTGCACGCAATATTGCACGAAAACTACCAAAATTGTGAAAAACATTTACATGACCTTTATTAAAGAACTCAATATGCAGAACAAATTTTATTTGAAGAAAAAATCTCTATCTTCAATTTTGTAGTTGGAGAAAGACGCCGAAAAAAATTCAAACTTTCACAATTTTCAAAAATTCAGAGCTGTACGTGAAAATCGGACCTATGCCATGTTAAAAAGTGTATTTTCCTCTATTCATACAAGAAATTTAAAGAAAAAATTTGGAGCCGTTTTTGAGAAAATGTTGAAAATGCCCGGGGGGCTTCATATAAAGTACCCCAAATTTTAAAGAATCTTTTTTAAATCACAAAGCTTCGACTAGAATCAGATCGACTGGGGAATATCAATTTTGAAGAAAATCGACCGAACGGTTTAGGCGCTAGCGTTGACCACAGACGGACAGACGGACTGACGAACAGACGGACGGAATGCCGTCAATCGATTTTTAAGTATAAAGAAGCAACAAATCATGGATTTTGACCACATCACGAGATAGAGGATTTTTTTTCTTAATTTAGCAACTGGTTTTATCCACTTATTCGTTTTCACGGCCCGGCAATTAATTTTTTCCGCCGAAAATTGGCCATTTTTCGCGCAGCATTACATAACTTTCCCTATACTACGTATATCACTCCCGTGTATACGTACGTATACGGGAAAGTAAAAATTGAAGCGTTTTTAAGAAAATTTTGAAAATGATCGGGTTACCTCATGTAAAGTACCCCAAATTTTGGAGAAAGTATTTCAATATCGTGGCGCCCTAGAGTGAACGCCGATTGACCGGGGAATATTCATTTTGGAAGAAATCGCGCGTATGGTTTAAGCGCTAGCGTTTTTCACAGACTGACGGACAGACGGACGGACGGACGGACGGACGGACGTTTTGAAAAGAAACAACACTTTTTTGGTATCAGGGGACCCCAAAATGTGTATTTCCGTTAAAATCTCGAAGTTGATTTTCGCAGCATTACATAACTTTTCCTATACTACTTATATTACTCCGTATAGACGTACGTATACTGGAATGCAAAAATGTTCTAGGAGCCAGGCCAAACAAATTTAAGCTTTTCCTGATGAGTAGGTAATCAGACGGAGAGACACTCATGAGTGATTTATTGGTTTCTGCTTGCTCTGGGGAAAATAGATTGATTGATTGTTAGTGATTTCGGGTGCATCAACTGCTAAGGTGGGACTCAAGCAGGGGCGGATCCAGCCGATCATTTGGAGGGGAGGGCATAAAGACTTTTAAAATAATGAACATATTTGTTATTATATTGTATATTATTTATGTGCTGTAAATATTATTTTGTTCAATATTATTGTTTAAATAATTACGTAATTTGAACATAAATATTGAAATACATTTTGCCAAATAAAGGACGATAAACGAAAATTCTAGGCCTTCTGGGAGCGATGGCCCCCATGCCCCCCTCCTGGATCCACCAGTGGACTCACGGAAAGACGGGCGAATAGACGTGTGCCCGATAGACGGAAGGTTCGACAGACGGACGGACAAAGGGATGGGCAGGCTCGCAGACGGGCACAGGACAGCCAGGGACGGGGACAGGACAATATGGACAGCCAGACAGACTTTAAATCGTGTCAGAGTTGATAGATTCTTTTAGATATGTACATTTTGGCGTTCAAAGTATGCGGAATTTTAATGATCAACTGATACAGCTGCCGTGCCACCGAGGTTCTAGGTTCGTGTCCCGACGGTGGCAGGATTTTCGACACTAGCTTGTCAACTAGGGCTAGTGTGCCGGGAGACCGCCTGGGAACTTAGAGCTTGTCCCGGCTGGGACGGTGCCCCGCTGGTGGGAGATACCTGGTTGAGGAAAACCGCGCCAGACAACGGTAAGTCGACGTCGGATTTCGCCATCCAGTGGGGGAACACCACTGCCACCTCCCAAGGGAAAACATGCACTACACTTGTGAGATTAATGACCTTAGCAGTTGACGCACTCTGACACACACTAACAATCAATCAACCAATCAACCATGAAATAGAAAAAAAAGGTGAATTCTTTTTAAAAACAGAAGTAAACTAGTTCACCAAGAACAGTTATGTTCTCTTCTATTTAAATCGGTGAATACGCTAGGAGACGTAAGGGTGCGACGGCTGGTGGCGGGGTGGGGCGAGGGGTCTCCGTTGTCCTGTGATGCAATGCTTATCATCTGATGTCATCTGGCACAATGTCAGGTCTATTGTGTACTTTGAGAGCAATTACATAGTTGAATTGTATAATTACATATCATGACAATCGTACGATCACCAGCGTAGGCAACCAGACAGTGCACTCGCTAATCGTGACAATTGTTGCGCAAACAGGAATATTATGAAATTGGAAGCTAAAGTACTGTGTTTATTATGACTATTTCTCAATATTATATTTTACAGTATTTTTCTTTATTTTTTGTTTGAGACATTTATTCATTAATTATTAAGTGCTTTAATACTTTCCAAAGATAATACATTATAGTTTACGTTGATGGTGTGGAGACATGATGACAAATGTCATTGAGATACATTGAATGTTGCAAAGTGCATTGTAGGCTATATAAGCATTAAAAACCCATTTTTTCATTAAAGTAATAATAATAATTATTATTATTATAATTATTATTTTCGTTATAGAGATAGCATTCGTCATTAATATTATCCCTTTAGTTCACAACAAAAGGTGTTATGAGTCGGTTGATTATAAAGTCTATTCCGAGTTGCAACCAGCTTCCTAAGGGAACGATCGGTGCCTCCAAAATACTTTGCACAAAATAGGCTGATCCTCAAAAAGGATTGTCTTGTACTTCCCAGTCTTTGAATGATCTTGGAGCTTAGCCAAGTTCTTCCACACATTTTGCGGAACAAATGCCAAAGCTGCGAAACTATCGAAACGACCTGTGCTTTGACACTCCACATTTGGCTGATCTCGATTTCCAAACTCTTGTATTTAATACATGTCTCTGCCTCCTAGGTCACGAGACGTTTTGATCGCTCGGCAGAGCAACATGAACAAGAAGACTCGATTTTTTCTCATTATCACTTTAGCGTGGCCTTTGACTTAGAGCATGTGTTTGAAACTTCGAGAGCGGTACAGATCTGCCGGTGGAGGTAATTACAAACCCTGTCGTGTCTTTTAAAGTATTCGGTCTTTGCTAGAATTGGACAAATTGAAACGATATGATCAATGGTTGATCATAGATGGCAAATGTGGCATTTATCATCTTGGAAAATTTTGAGAATCGCTTTATCATAATGTATTCTCAATGCCTGGTCGTGGGCAGTTACTAAAACAGATTCTGGTTCGATTCTTCCCTTTTTACGACACATAAATGATTGATCTTTATTGATCTGCACCTTATCCATTCGCTTCAAATATTGTCCGTGAGTGGTTTGTCTCTCCACAATTTCTTTAACATTTTTGTGTCTCACATTTCATGTTAAGTAGCATAAGAAGTTCAGTGTCTGTCATTCTGCGTGTCTTGCATAATTTTCTTTGCAATGCTTCTTGCTACACCAACAATGCCTCTGTTTACATTGTCACCTTGTTCGTTCTTTTTAGATACGGTCCGTGGACTGTCTTGTCTCCACAATTTCTTTAACAATTTTGTGTCTCACATTTCATGTTTAGTAGCATCAGATTTTAGTGTCTGTGTTATTCGGCGTGTCTTGCATAGTTTTCTTTCTATGCTTCTTGCTATACTAACAATGCTTCTGTTTCCCATTCTTCGGTCAGATTTCATGATCTGCCTCATTAGATGGTCATCTTTATGACTGACTACATACTTTCCCATTACAACTATTGCATTGTGCCAAGAGGCTTCAATTTGTCTGAGGCCTCTTCCTCCTTCCTTACGTGACACATAATGTCCATCTACATCAGCTCGAGGGTGAGCGCCATGATGCATTGTAAGCGGATTTTTTTGGTTTTTTGATCCGTGATTCGAATTTCTTCTCAGTCTAGTCTGTTAGTACGAAACTGTACCCGACTATAGTCACCACCAAACTACCAATTTCAGATATTTTATTCTGGAGTTCAGAGCGGATTTCAGGAGAAGTCCCACTCTCCTGTAACACTCCCTGCGAATTCTCTCTTTCATTGTGTCGTTCTGTATGTTCTCACATTGTTCATTGCCCAGATATATGTAAGTTTCATCTGGCTCAAGATCTTGAATCATAGTGTGTATAACAACTTCAATGCCCTTTGACGTCACTTTGTCTCTCTTGAAATTGATTTTTGCACACTTGTCAAGATCAAACTTCAAGCAGATTTCATTGCTAAAATCATTGATGACGGACAGTAATTGGGAGAGAATAGCTTCATTCCTAGCAAACACTTTAAAATCATCCATGTAAAACAAATCTGATACTGGGCTTTCATCATCATGGAGCTTGTAACCACAGTCAGTGGGAGACAACCGTCTAAAAAGTTGGATCAAACTAATGCAAAACAGCAGAGGGGATATCGAGTCTCCTTGATAAATACCCTGTTGATCTGAATACTTCTTGTTTCTACTGCTTCCTTTACATTGTGTATTAATAACCTGGTTCTCCATGACTTCATATTAACCTTGCAAAACTCAATAAGTCTAGGATGAAATCGATAGATCTCCAGGGTCTTCAAAATCCAGTCGCGTGGTACACTGTCAAAGGCCTTCTGGTAGTCAATCCAAGCCAAGCTTAAATTAGTTTTCGTTTCTTTACATCATTCAAGATTACTTTATTTCGTACCAAGATTTACTTATAGCCATAGGAACCTTTACCACAGCTTTCTGTTCAACTGGCAACAGGTGGTTCTTCTCGTACATTTTAGCTGCTATGGCTGCAATAATAACTTTTTATATTAATGGCAAACAAATGATTGGCCAGTTGTTCTTCGCCAAAAAGCTCTCTCCAGCTTTGGGTAGCAAATACGTGATGCCGCGTGTGAGCCATTCTGGGTGTTCCTTTGGGTTTTCTAAATTTTTATTACCAGCCTTTGCTAGATGCGAATGTATTGCTGTAATTTCTTAATCCAATAATTCTGGATCTTATCAATCCCGGCAAGGGGTCCTTCCGATCGCCAGTTGGCATTACTAAACCCTACGGGATATTCACTGACTGCTGAGGGCAGCCTCCTTCGCTGGCTAATGCAAGGTTTGGGCCTCCACTCTAATCAGTGGCCTGGTGCACCAACCCAGTTTCTCTTTTGTATCCTCCATGAGCGGACAATAGGAAATCCAAAGGTTCATGACACTTCCCTCTCTACTTACTTCCCACTCTCCTCAAAGTGGAGTACTTCGTCTGACCCCTCACCTTCAATCTATTCAGCAAGTTGTTATTATTATTATTATTATTATTATTATTATTATTATTAATCCTCTAAATCACCGACTAAATCACACATATTATGTGTCGGCTGAATATAAAATCTACTCCAGGTTGCAACCAGCTACCTAAGGAGTAGATCTAGGGACTGTCGGTGCCTCTACAATACTTTGCGCAAATGTGGGCTGTTTCATATAAAGCGATTTCTTGCACTTCCCAGTCTTTTGAATTACCTGGGAGTTTAGACAAGTTCTTACACAAATTTTGCGGAACAAATCCCAGAGCTCCGATAACTATCGGGACGACCTGTGCTGTACGCCCCAATTTCGGCTGATCTCGATTTCATAACTCTTGTATGTAAGACGTTTCTCTGCCTCCTTGGTAACGACGTTTTGATCGCAAGGTATAGCAACATCCACAAGTAAACACGATTTGTTCTCCAAATTCCGGATGATTATATCCGATTTGTTTGCCGCTGTCGTGCGATCAGTTTGAATTTGTTGGTCGCACAATATCGTACACAATCCAACAGACGTCACCGGTTTCGGTGAGTGTTTGTACCACTTGGGGCATGTGTTCGAAACTTCGAGGGCGGTACAGATCTGCCAGTGGAGGTAGCTACACACCCTGTCGTGTCTTTTCAGGTATTCGGTCTTGCTAGGATTGGACAAGCTGAGACAATATGATCAATGGTTTCTACGTGTTCCTGACAGATGCGGCATTTATCATCTTGGGAAATTTTGAGAACCGCTTTATCATAATGTCGTGTTCCCAAGGCCTGATCTTGGGCAGCTATTACAAGTGCTTCCGATTCCGCCTTCATTCTTCCCCTTTTAAGCCACATAAATGATTGATCTTTATTGATCTGCACCTTGTCCATTCTTTTTAGGTATTGTCCGTGGAGTGGTTTGTCTCTCCAAGATTTCTTTAATATTTTTTGTCTCAAATTTCATGTTAAGTAGCACCAGAAGTTCAGTGTCTCTGTCATTCTGGTGTCATGCATAGTCTTGTTCGCAATGCTTCGTGCTACACTTACAATTCCTCTGTTTCCCATTCTTAGCTCAGATTTCATGACCTGCCTCATTAGTGGGTCATCTTGATGGCTGACTACATAGTTTCCAATCCCGGTTATTGCATTGTACCAGGAGGCTTCAATTTGTCTGAGGCCTCTTTCTCCTACCTTACGTGACACATAAAATCTATGTACATCAGCTCGGGGGGGGGCAACATGATGCATTGTAAGCAGTTTTCTGGTTTTTCGATCCATGATGCGAATTTCCTGTTCAGTCCAGTCTACTAGTCCGAAACTGTATTCGGCTACAGGCACCGCCAAACTACCTATTGTTGATATTTTATTCCTTGAGTTCAGAGCGGACTGCAGGACAAGTCTCACTCTTCTATAATACTCCTTGCAAATTCTCTCTTTCATTGTGTCGTTCGAGATAGTCTCACATTCTTCAATGCCCAGATATTTGTAAGTTTTACCTGGCTCAAGATCTTGAATCACAGTGTGCGTATCAATTTCAATGTTCTCAGACGTTGTGAGTTTCCCTCTTTTTAAATTGATTTTTGCACACTTCTCAAGACCAAACTTCATGCAGATGTCGTTGCTTAAGTCATTCACACAGATAGCATTTGGGAGAGAATCGCTTCATTCTTAGCAAACACTTTCAGATCATCCATGTAAAATAAATATGATACAGGCATTTCATCACCATGGAGCTTGTAACCAAAGTCAGTGTGCGACAGCTCTCTCGATAGAGGGATCAGACTAATGCAAAACAGCAGAGGGGATAGTGAATCTCCTTGAAAAATTCCCCTGTTAATCTGAATACTTCTTGTTTCTACTACTCTCTTTCCGCTGTGGATTAGTAACCTGGTGCTCCACGAATTCATACTAGCCTTGCAAAACTCAACAAGTCTAGGATGAAATCTATAGATCTCCAGGGTCCTCAAAATCCAATCGTGAGGTACACTGTCAAAGGCCTTCTGGTAGTCAATCCAAGCCATGCTCAAATTACGTTTTCTTTTCTTTACATCATTCAAGATGACTTTATTCAGGAGCAAGATTTCCTTACAGCCATAGGAACCTTTACGACATCCTTTCTGTTCAACTGGCAACAGATGGTTCCTCTCCAGGTGCCTATACATTTTGTCAGCTATGGCTGCAGTTATAAGTTTGTACATTACTGGCAGGCAAGTAATTGGCATGTAGTTCTTCGCGAAAGAGCTGTCTCCTGCTTGGGTAGCAAATACGTGATGCCGCGAGTGAGCCATTCGGGGAGTTCCTTAGGGTTTTCTAAAATTTTATTAACAGCCTTTGCTAGATGAGAATGTAATGATGTTAATTTCTTAATCCAATAAATCTGGATCTTATCAATCCCAGGGGATTTCCAGTTTCCCATGTTCTTAATTGTTTGGCATAGGTCCTCTTTCGAGAATCCTTGAACATGTTCCACCGTTTCCACGAGTTCATTGGCAGCATCAACTTCAGATTGGAGCGACGATGCGTCTTGTTGTAGGATCTGGTTTCCTCCCAGATTCCTGCCCAAAATGTTTCGACGTCATCCTTTGAAGGAGGGACAGCATTGCCATTCGGTTTTTCAGTCAGACTGCGATAGAATCTCTTCGCGTCTGTTTCAAACAACCGGTTCTGTACACGGATATCTTCTCTACGTTTGTACCGTCTTATTCGCTGAGCCCATTGGATTTTTCTCTTTTAGCTTTTCAGCTACCATTAGCCTTGTTGTGTCATTGTCAATTAGGTATTTTGTTCAACATGAAGTATTTTTTGTTGAACTTTGTACGTGTGGTTTGACTTAGAAGATGCCTCGGCTAGGAGTGATATTTCACGCCGTGTGTCGGCTATCCGTTTCATAATTCTTTTGATCCATGGAGGTACGGAGCTTTTTACTCTGTCTGGCTGTCGGCCATCGGTGTTCTTGGCTGGCCCCAAGATTATCTGAGATACTAGATATCCAGTTGCATACACGATGTGATTGATTTCATTAATATCTAGATCTCTACTAGAGGTCTGTACAACCTCATTTAAGACAGAATTCGCTGTTTCTATCACTCTCTTAGCTTTAGCATTTTCGTAAATTCTCCTCAACGGTGCACGAGATTCGAATGAAAGTAGGCGAACTCGTTCTATCTCGCGTCGGAGGAGGTCCCGCATCATGTCATTATCGTGTCTCATGGCCAGATGAATTTTCACCACTGACGGATGTTTCATTTGGAAGAGATGAACCTTCAAGAGGACCATCGTTTTCAGGGATATTAGATGGTTCCAAATGTTCGTCATGTGGATAGTTTGATCGAAGAACATACTCCGCGTTTCTCTGGATGTCTGCAAGTTGTTCTGCTGTGAATTTTCCACTGCTGAGTATGTATCGTCGTTGACTGGCAAGCTTCTTTGAGTCTAGGGTACGTCTCATATCTGGGTTCCGCTCTCTCCATATCTTAAAGATTTCTATTTCTGAGCCCCCATTTTTCGCTTTGCATAATAAAAGCACCACATCACCTCCTTTAATTCATCCCGTGTCCATCTCTGACGATGGCTTCGAGCTACCGCCGGCTCTAGGTCCCTGGGACTAACATCCGTGGGATGGCCAGATGTCGACAAGGTGACATTAGCTCGGTTTCTGAGCAGGTATGAGACATTGGTAGAACAAGGCACGTTAAGGTTCATTACATTGCTTGTTCTATCCATTTTGCTCATTGGTTTCAAGTGAAGATTCGCAGGTAGCAAATTCGAGTTCACAGATCACACTTAACCTTTGGGTTGTTTCCTGCCATCCGTTACTGCGACCCATAGTGGCCTCGGGACATCCCCCGCAGGGCCCAGCAAGGGGTCCCTCCGATCGCCAGTCGGCATTACTAAACCCCACGGGATTTTCACTGACTGCTGAAGGCAGCCTCCTTCGCTGGCTAATGCAAGGTTCGGGCCTCCACTCTAATCAGTGGCCTGGTGTGCCAACCCAGTTTCTCTCCTGTACCCTCCATGGGCCGATAACAGGAAGTCCAAAGGTTCATGACCCTTCCCTCTCTACTTACTTCCCACTCTCCTCAAAATGGAGTACTTCTTAGTCGGACCCCTCACCTTCAACCTATTCAGCAAGGGAAGCCCTACCAGTAGCTAGGCTACCACTGACATAGCTCTCAGGCTCATGGGGGTACTCAAGTCCCACCACCAACTGTAAGGTCGTGTACTCCCTAGGTGTTGTTGTTGTTGTTATTATTATTATTATTATTATTATTATTATTATTATTCCTCTAATTCACGACTAAATATGCTATGGGTCGGTTGATTATAGAGTCTATTCCGGGTTGCAACCAGCTTTCTAAGGAGCTGATCTGGGGGTCGGTACCTCTACAATAATTTGTGCAAAATGTGGGCAGTTCCAAATAAAGCAATATCTTGCAGTTCTCAGTCTTTTGAATGACCTGGGAGTTTGGCCAAATTCGTATAAGTAGTAGAAGTCCTAGAAGACAAAGAATGTGAGAATACAAAAATAAAGAATTTCCTTTCACGGAAAAAGAACTCAATAAGTGGAGGGCGTATTGATTGTCCGGACCAGACGGCCGAGGGTGCACGTCTCCGAGAAGAGCATAGCTATGTCATCGAGTCGGTTGCTGCGTCTCGGCTGCGGGGATAAGATTATGTCTTCAAAGAATATCGAGAAGATAATTTTTATAGGAGAAATCAAGATAAGCCAAGTGACCCGGAGGTTCAACAGATAAATGCGTGTTTGCGGATCATCGTCATGTGGTTTTCAAATTGATTTTAAAAATATGTGCTACGACAAATTGAAAGAAAAACATTCCGAAATAACTTTTGACGAAGTCAGTTTTATGAAACTATTACATTATCTAAGTTCAGGAAAGCCAAAAGTGGAAATCGTGCTCAATATCACAAAATAATTGCAAATTCTATGTGGTTAGTCCGCAACGCTGACAAAACATCTAAACTGAACAAAGTGGACTCTGAACCGAAGAAAGAAAAAAATAAGTCAAACAACCGAAGGTAGTTTAAAGCGTCGGCAACGTCACATTTAGGTAGTATTACATGTGTTATCCCTAATGACTTTCTTGAGTAAAGAATTGTAGTATTTTAAGGCACAAATTACTATCAGTTCAGATTTACGATTCAGACTACGATATACTTACGTATATACGATGTACGTACGTATACGAGAAAGTAAAAAGAAACAAATAGTGCTACAACGGCACATACTTATTTGCAATATTGTTAATTTCTTTCTTACCCTTCAACTACCATTTGAAACATTCTTAAACAAATGAAGGGCGAAAAATACATATCTTTTTTAATTCAAACGTTTAAACGAAAACAGCTTTCTGCCATTGAATTCAGTGTATTCACGTTCTACATAAATGTACCAACGATGCCCAATGCGTATTTTAGCCATAAATAATGTGATACATAAAAATCAATGTTTTTTGGTCTTACTTAATGCTATGCCGTACCGTTCATCCGATTGCGATAAAACTTTGTCAACATATTGCTTGCACTTGCGGGAAGAGCATAGTATAATTATTGTAAATCCACTAGATGGCGCTGAGGCACAAGATAGCACTTCAGTTAAATGTAATTCCCAATCCACCTGAGCTTCATTGTTGCTGGGTGATGCCTGTGACGTGGGGCGAGGTTGAGGAGAACAGGAAGAGCGGGCGGCGCAAGTTGATGAGAGAAGAGGGAAAAAGAGATCGAAGAGGGAGAGGGAAATAGAGGAAAAGAGAGGGAAAATAGAGAAAAAAGAGAGAGAGAACAAAAGAGAAGTAAAAGAAACAGAGGGAAAAGAAGAGACAGAGGAAAACGGAGAGACGGTGGGGAAAAGAGAGACGGATGGGAAAACAGAGACGGAGGGGAAAAGAGCAACAGAGGGAAAAAGAACGACAGAGGGAACAGAGAAACAGAGAGAAAGAAAAAGAGAGAGGAAAAAGAACGACAGATACTGGGTAGAAAGAGAGACAGAGCGTGTAGGAAAAAGAGACCGACAGTCGGAGAAAAAGAGAGAGTGGGGAAAGAGCGAGGGAGAGAGGAATATTTCCACAATTATTTTTTCTGCGACAACAATGCGCAGAGTACCAGCTAGTATATATGTGCATATATATATATATATATATATATATATATATATATAGCCACCCACGCACCTAGGAAGAGAGAGACCGTGATATAAAAAAATAAGCGTAGGAAAGAATCCAGTAGGAAGCAGCGCGGCCTAGTAACGTGTGCGCGAAGCTACGACGCGGACTTCCGAACTTTTGAGAACGGGCAGTGGTGGACGAGAGGGGCGTGAGGCACTACACCCCTCCAAGAGTGAGGAGACGGGAGGGCAAGTCATTTTCCTTCTTCTTGGTCGAGACGTTGAAAAGATGTGTGGCGTAATAGTGGTAGGAGTGCGTAAGAGCAGGAGCCATCTTGGCGAGTTCGTAGGGAGGTACCGTTCATTAATTAAGACGGTAACATCAAAGTTTTTTGTCCTGGACGTAATAGTAAAGGCAAACGTAATTCAAAAGTGAACTGGAAGGTGGTTATTAGAGGGAGATATTCGAGTGAAGTTAGTACCGAGAACGTCGTGAGTTTCGAACGAGAATAACGCGTGAGGACTGTGCAAAACGCGTCGGCGTGTCGCGACCCAAGAGCGACGAAGAAAAGAAGAAATTGGATATTTCGGTGTCGGACGAGGCGAGGAACTGGCGGCGTGAGAGTTCGACGCAGGGAGCTGCGAGATAGAAGAATTTGGATATTTCGGTGTTTGACGAGGCGAGGAACTGGCGGCAGGAGAGTTCGGCGCGGGATCGGCAGCAGGGCTTAAGAAGACGTGGTAGAACGGGAGACGGGAGGCAGCTTCCAGCGACTTCGCAGGCGGCGGTGTCGGGGAAGGCTGTAGGCAACCCGACGCGAGCCAAGGTCGAAGGCGCCACAGCAGCTGCAATCCGAGGTAGCGGCGATTTCAACAAGGTAATCGCGTATCGAGAATTATACGAACGCGAAGTTAAAGCGACGAGTGCGCGAACAGCACCGCTGATAACAGGGCTCTCAAATAACCTATTTAAACTATATTCAGTGAAGGTCCGAAAACAAGTGAGAAATCATAGCCCGTGTCTTTGTAACACAATTCATTCTCAATAGGAGCAGTTAACGACTGTCTCATTTATTGTAAATAAATTTAAGAAGAGAGATTTATTTAAATTAGGGTAACATGAATGCTTTAGTTGTGATCAAGGAATTTAATTAAAAGGGAAGTGTTGTAAATAATAGAATAGAAGAGATTATCTGACTAACGGTAATTTAGAAGTACTTGATAAGCTTCATGTATTTGGTTAAACCAGGCCTGGTAAAACAACGTTAAGGTGAAATTATGCAGAGAAAGTCATATTATTTGAAAAGTGAATTTATTATTTCATGCGTGATGTAAATTTGGTATCAGAATATACGCAGAATTGTACTAATTTCTGTGTCTTGGGGTATGCTTACTCACTCAAAAGATCTCGCCCCCTGAGATCACAAAGCCCATATGAGCATTCTTTCTACCACTCCCCTTCTCAGCCGGTCGATGATGCTAGCGGTCGAAGAGAAGACCGACGCTGGTAAGTCGATGGTTGTGTGTGAGAGGAAGGCCGGTTAGAATTCAAAGTCCCACGCACGCCCACGCAACGTACGCGACGCCAGGGAAGAGTAAGTAAGCACGGCGATAGTCGCGGGAGCGCGACCTGGCGGCAAGCCCGTGAAAACCTCCGACCGGCCGCACGCAAGGGATTGCGACGCGCGCAGCTGTCCGCTAGGGGGGGGGAGCGAAGGAACTCTCCCCTAATTTGAGGAGAGGTGCCGATAAATACCGTCGACAGCCGAAGAAAACCTAGCATTCCGGATCTTGGCAGCAGACGAGACACATAGTCCGGTCTCTACCCTGCTCCTGCGTACAGTTGATTCCGAGTCGAGCGAACTTAATTCGCCAACGCTTTCAGTCCTGTCTCCAGGCCCTGGTACGGTCTCCCCTGACAGTGCACGACAAAAAGAGCAAAAACCAAAAAGAGCAAAACCAGAAAAAGAGCAAAACGTGCTTCTGTCGGACGGTGGCCGGTGCCTTCAGCCTCAGCCGTGAGAAGAAAGAAAACGCCACCCAGCCGTCGCGCCGCGGCTGCCGCAAAGGATGGTTTTGGACATCTCCGCGGCAGCACGGCGCGACGATTGACGGAGACGGCGGAATCCAGCTCAACGCCAGCGCGCGATAAATCGCGGCGCTCTGGTTACCGGACATCAATATCAACTCAGAAGACCTTGAATCAGAAGACTCAACAAAGCCATCGCCCATCTATGGTGAGATTCGCCGTCGGATGCGTGTAGCTGCTGCGGCAAATAGGCTCAATCTCTTTAAACTTTCTTCTTGCCCTAAAGACAAGACAATGAATGACAACCAAACCCAACCTACGACTCCACCGCCACAGCACGTCATGGCTAACGTAACTGTTATCAGCCGCGTAGACAACAACTTAAGCCCTGACAAAACCAACCAAAGACCTCCCGGTTCTGATAAAGACCTCGAACTGATTGAACAATCTTCAGCCGAAAACCGACCAATCCTTTCGTCGTACCTAAAAAAATTTCAAAAAGCGGCAACCACCGCCCCCCGAACAAGTTCAAACTACCTACAAATTCAGCGCTCTCAATGTTGATCCGGATGCTATCATTGTTGTAGAGGAAGGCTCCTCAAGCAGCGCCACTGCCGAAACTCCCAATGAGACCGCAAAACCTGCTAGCGCTAAAACTCAACAAAACCCATTAACGCGCCGCGCTACAGCAAATTCTCGTCGGTAGGAAGCTTCTACCTCGACAAGGCGGTCATCGCTGACCCGGTGCCTTGCAGCTCACCTTCGAGAATATTGTAAGAAACCGCTATACGCGCAGATCAATGCTCATTCGCTAATTTTAAGACCGGGATGCGTTGAAGATCATCAAACGATCGATAAGATCCTGCTAGATAGAAAAACAGACACTGAATTGTGTTACTACTTCCACCGAGCCACGACCGAGCGTCGCAAACACCTCGTCATCCGAGGCCTTGACTCGAACCTTTCGTGCGAGACCATAAAAGCCGAAATTCAAGCCAAGGGAATTACAGTCCACCATGTTGGTGAAATAAAGAAAAAATAGGACCGAACGCATTTCAAGGTCTGGGTCTTTACAATGTAGAGTTCAACCAGTCCGAAATCTCGGAAATCAAAAAGATCAAATTCTTATTATATTTAAGTGTTCATTTTGAAGAACCAAAAGACCAAGACCTAAACTGTTGCTCGTGGGGGCACACCAAAAACGGATGTCGTAGGCAAGCTCGATGCATCGGGTGCGCGGGACTCCACAACTCATCTGACTGTCCGGTTGTGGACAAACTCCACACACCCCCGAAATGCGCTAGTTGCGCAGGCCAGCATCCGGCCAGCTACAAGGAATGCCCCGCTCATCTAGAAGCAGTACGCGTTCGCACGGCGCAACTGCAAAAATTGTGCGTCGCCCGCGAACAGCGCTCCGCCGGCAGGACCAATCAGAGCCAGCCCCCGCCAGCGTACGAGCTCCCCGATCTCAAACGCCCATCAGCTCCACCCCAGGCGTGGTGGGGAAGATCTGACCAATCCGGGACCAACCAAAACGATCAGCCAATAGAGGAGCAGCCCGCGACTGGCGCGCTCTCCGAACTCAAAGAGCTATTAAACTAATTCAAAGGAATTAATTTAACTAAAATTATTACCGCTGCTAAAACAGTGTTAACAATTATGAAAGGACAGGGAGACATTTTGACCAAGGCACTTAATGCCTTCCAAGCTGTCTCGGAACTATTTTAATGGCTCATTTATCAAACCGACTGTACAATTTTGCGTCTTGGAACGCAAACGGAACACTTAGAAAATCCAAACCTGAAATTGAGAAATTTTGCGAAGACTATTCAATAGCCATTCTTCTCATTCAAGAAACGCACTTGTCAGTCAATCGCTTATTCAATCTACTTCAATTCAAGTTATTTTATCTACCTATCGACCGCAAGAGGCGCGCGGGAGGTGGTACCGCAATTGCGATCAGGCGCTCGCTTCCACATACCCGACTAACAACACCGCTTTTAAATTCTCTTGAAGCTACTATAGTCGAAATTGGCACAGCGACGGGCCCAATCAAATTCATTTCAGCCTATCGAAGCCCATCAACTCCGCTTCAAGCAAATGATTTAACTACTCTGTTTAATTCCGACAGTACAACAGTTTTAGGCGGAGATATAAACTCGAAGCGCCTAGAATGGAGATGCAAAACCAACACACCAGCCGGAAACGCCCTGTATCAATTTATTGAAAGAAGACAAGATCTAACTCTTCAACCGCCTTCTGGACCAACCCATCTTCAGAATCACCTTCCCTCTGACATCCTTGATCTCATAATTCACTCCTCTTCTCTGCACCCCACTGTACCAAAACCGCTAAATGAACTTCTTTCTGATCATCTACCTATAATATCTGCCCTATTTATTGGCTCTTTTTCCTACTCCCCACTTCCATCATTCACTACTAAAACCGATTGGAAACTATTCAGAGATCGAATAGCGCACAAAATTCATCCCCTACAAAATTTTCCACGCACTCCTGACGGAATTGACAGAGTAGTTGAAAAAAATAGAATATCAAATACGCACTGCGTACAACATTAACTCCACCAGGATCTCTCCGAAAGACGGACGAGAACAACTGCCCTCATTTATCATCTCTCTCATACAAGAGCGCCGCAGGGCACAAAGATGATTTTACGCCTCCCGCGACCCCGTTGACAAAGCTATATTCCAAACCACCCGACGGGCGGTCTCGCAACTTCTCAAGGCATACCGAGAGGCCGAATGGATAAAATTCATAAGCAAAGCTGGCATAAAAGATAGAACTGACCTTTGGAAAATACAAAAAATATTTTTAAAAACCTGCACCACCTCTAACAGCACTAAATGATAATATCAACAAGGCCACAACATACGATCCGAGAAGGAAAGCCGAGATCTTCGCCACTACATTGCAACGACGTTTTACTCCATTACCTACGCATACTTACGCCATCAAGAACGGACACTACCTCCCAGTACCCGACATACTGCCACAAGACTACGAAGACTGCGTTTTTGATGAAAATCCAACGATGAAGACGAAGACATTCCGCTTTTCTCTGAAGAACAAATCCGCGAGCAAATTAAAAACTTAACCGCCAGAAAGGCAAGTGGGCCA
Organism: Acheta domesticus; assembly: GCA_031308135.1. Taxonomy (NCBI): domain Eukaryota; kingdom Metazoa; phylum Arthropoda; class Insecta; order Orthoptera; family Gryllidae; genus Acheta; species Acheta domesticus. The sequence goes on from JAHLJT010004567.1 coordinate 164,818,222, forward strand.
GATTACATTAACGCTCAAATGCTAAAAAACCTACCTAAAAATATCATCCTCGCGCTAGTTCAACTAATGAACGCATGCGTCTCCGTGGGATACTTTCCAAAAAACTGGAAAAAGGCGCATAAAATTATGCTCGGAAAACCAGGAAAAAATCACAAAGAGCCGGCCAATTACCGCCCTATCAACTTACTGTAGCAAATTTCTAAAATATTCGAACGGCTGCTTCTCCCAATCATCACATCAAAATTAAATGCGAAACAAGCCATAAGGCACACACAATTCGGGTCACTCGTCGGCGATGCAAACTTTCCGCTTCGCTATGGAAGTCGCTTCTTCCCTAGCTCTTCATTGGCTCATCCCAGCCATTTTCTTTGATATCTCATTTGCATTCGACAAAGTAAATCATCCAATTTTTCTAAATAAATGCCAGACTATCTCCCTAACTATCTCTGCCGCCTCCTCTTCAGCTATCTTCATCAGCGCTCCTTGCAGGTCAAATATCAATCTCAAAAATCTTCTCTAAAACCTGTTCTCGCCGGCGTCCCGCAAGGGGCAGTATCAATCCTGTTCAATCTCTTCATTCACGACATACCGCAAACTCCCAAATGTTACCGAATACGTCTTCGCCGACGATGTGGCCCTAGCAACTAAATTTCCGAAATCCGATAGCGCCGCTCGACGTCTACAAAATGCAGGCACTAGCCTAGTACAGTGGTGTAAACTCAACGGAATATGAAGCAATCCGAATAAATGCCAGGTTATATTATTTAGATGGCGTCGCGAAAACCACCAACTCCGTTCTGCGTCGACGGCGTCCGCCTTCCATGGAGTAAAAAAATAAAATACCTCGGCGTTAACTTTGACAATAAACTACTTTGGAACTCGCACTGCCGAGACGCATCAAAAAGGTCGGCGCCAGAATCGCCTGTCCCTTACCTCTACTGCGAGCGAGAACCATCTCTGACGAGACCAAAACTCTGCTATACAAAACCTACATCCGAAGCGCGGGCACCTATGCGTGCCTCACTCGGGCGACGGCAGCGAAGATGGCAGCGATCAATTACCTCAAAAAAGCTGAACACCGCTTCATACGCACGGCGTGCCGCCCAGAACCAAAACGACCATACTCTGACTATTTTACAAAACTAGAACTGACGCCCATTGCTTATAGGTAGCTGCACTGTACGCAAAAGAACTTTTTATTCGCATTGCTACAAATTGCGACGTGCATTGTCTACGCACGGAAGCCTACCAACGAGGGCAGGACGGATCTGGACAAGACGGGACAAGACGGACCTGGACGGGACGAGCTGCGTGTTCCGGAACGAGAAGAAGAGACGAAGAGGTCGACGAATTACGTGCGACGCACTGACGAGAGCCGGCTCCCCGCCGCGTGTAATCCACGCCTGTGAACGCCGCCGCCGCCGATCGCTTCGCTGCCGCAACGGTGCAACCGCCAGGGTCAGGTAACCGCCGAACGGAAGGGAAGGCCAAGGTTGGCGTATGTTACGGATTTCGTGCGGCGCGCTCAGAACGCCGTTTGTGTGCCAGCCGAATAACTAGAGAGAATTTGTGCCTTGCCAGACTATGAACAGAAAACACTAGTAAAATTCAATTGCCTTAATGATCAAAGATCTGAGATAAAGAAAGACATTTGTAATTATAAGGGATTATGTCTTGTAATGTTTTAAAAGGGTCATGTTTATTGATGTAAGAAAGGATTTAAAGTAAATGTTGTATAAAGCAGTTGAATGGTATAGCAGACTGTGCACAAGTCAGAATAAGGTTCAGGCAAATGTTATTTTGCAATTGAAGTAAATTCAGTTCCTAATCCGCCAAAGACGGACAAGTATTTTGAATGTATCAACAACATTATAATTTGTAATAATTCTTTTTGTTTGATTTTTTTCTGGATTTTTATTAAATTCATGTTTTGATTTATTATTTGTGTGTGTGTGTGTTTGGTCAGCCCTTGTCACTTGTAAGATCCTGCTCCCCTGAGATTTACAAAAGCTTGTTTTCGAGCATTCGTCTGCGCGTCTGCCTATGTGCGACTACGCAATATATATAATATATACATATATATATATTTATATGTATATTATTTAATAGGTAATTATGACACATTGATACATCATTTCAATTCTTTTAACTATGTGGCTAGGCTGAAGGCCTTCAAGCCATTACAATACCGCACTCTAACCTTTCGAATTCTGGCATTCACCCCTAATGGTCTCTTCATCGCATCAAAGCCGCGGAAAAGAGACCATAAGGTACGGCTGAGGAAAAAAAACCCTGAAGGGGGAAGAACCTGCCGTCAGAAGACGAGTACATGCTAAACTACTAGTTTTTTCTAAACTATTTATTTATTTCCTGGCGTGGGCATCTTCTCCATCCAGCCTTTGACCTCCTCAGCCCCTGAAATCAAACACCGACACAGAAGATCGCCCGCACCACCGCCTCTCTGAACAATTTACTACTGATTAACTTAATTATCGCTTACTGATTAATTTAATTATTACTGACCAACTTACTAATTATTATTAATGATTAGCATTACTGATTACCTTACTAGTTAACTTAATTATCTCTTGCTTATTGAATTAATTATTTCATCTCCAGTCTAGGCTCCGCTCGTACTACTAACCAGTGCTGTTTTCCCACTCCCTGATTACCGTTTCCCTGATAGTTCGAACCTTTCCTAAAAATGTTCCTAATTCTTTCATGAAGTGAGATCTGTTATCAGCTAATATGTTTTGAGCGAGCGTTATGTTTCTAAATTGGAAGCAATAGTTCCCCATTCCCATCCATTTTCCTCTCCAAGTTTCTGTAGAGCAGCAATTTAACAGGATGTGGATCCAATCTTCGCTATCACCGCAAAGTACACAGATTCCATTGTCATTCGAATCCTTCATTCTACGTTGCATCCACCCCCTACCCTAAACCAAGCGTATCCCCCTCTTGCATCTCTATTAAGTGTGTGTACGTAAATTTCGCATCCCCATACAGGACTCGTGTGAGTTTGTACTACTAACGAACATTTTTCTGCCGATGCTGCCAGAATATCTTGCCGTTTAATATCTGAAAGTCGATCTGAAATTAACTGTTCTATCTCTCGTGCTCCCCTATTCTCAACCATTTCAGGAGAAACGTCTCCCAAACCTGCGCGTTCTAGTACCCGTTTCACTTTGTACGACCAATACGATCGTTTTCCTGTAATTGTGCTCTAAAGCACCTGCGAATAAGCGTGTCAGACTCTTCACTTGCTAATCTAATCCAAAGCGTAATGGCTTTCATTTATATACATTTATATATATATATATATATATATATATATATATATATATATAAAGAGAAGAAAAAAACCATTGTTGAAGGCGTTGGTACGAATCGAATAACGCGTGGAACGCACCAGAAACCTGGAAATGCCGCTTGACGCCGGCAAGATAGCGTAGCGTTCGGCGATTCACGTAACGATGACGTGTTGCGTGGTCAGCTGGAGAGGGGAGGCGGGGCGTTTCCACCCCTCATCGGTGGGCCGGTTAAATACGCCGGTTCGCTGACAGATCCCGTCTCGTCAGAAATTTTGCGAAGTGTGTTTCCTGCCTGAGTTATAGTGGCGATAGTGCGGAGTTGAATAACCGCGTAGAAATAGTTACAAGTTGTTAGTCGGAGTAGCGACGATAAGAGAACTGTGAATGAACTTGATACTAGTTTGAAAGGCCGAAGTAGCGGCGATATTCAGTCAGTGGTGGTACGCAGTTAGTTGAGAAAGAGTGTAAATTTAAATAGGCGAGGTACGAGAACGCAGAAATCAGAAAACAGTTACTAAATGAATCGAGTGCGCGACGCCCATGAACGCGAAGGACTAGTGGCACGAGGGCGTAAACAAAAGCTTGATTGCGGAGAAGGCGAAATCCGGTACGAGCCGAAGAAGAAGCTGGGACGGGAAGAAATCCGGTGCGAGCAGAAGAAGAAGCTGGGACGGTGAGAAGAGGGCCAGGACGAGGAGAAGAAGGACCACGAGGCGTGCAGAGCGCCTGGTTACGCGGTTGCGAACGCCTGGGCTGGCGGTAGCGAGACAGAGCGAGGCCGCGCGAGACCGCGCGCACCATCAGCGAACGTCGCGGAGTTGAAGAATTCGTCGCCGGCGAGGTCGACCAAAGCAAGCGAGCAGCGAGCCGCCGGAAGGTAATGGAGCATTGGAAAGGGTGTGAAGTTTAACGTTGAGGCCGCCGTTCATAGCAGCCGCATGCCCAAGCGGTACAATAGAACGATCGCGAAGTAAAGAATTTAGGTATTGTCGAGAATTCGTTTAGCAAGTTGATTTGAGCGCAATTTGATATTGTCATTTGCCCTAAATGCCTTAAGGATTGAACAGTGATATTCATCCAATAAATGTGAAGGTTCTTAAATGTTGTTTAATTATTCAATGAAAATTTAAAGCAGAGAGGTAAACGAAAAGTTTCAAAGATAACTACTTGTCTAGTTTTACCTAAGAATAATATGGGTAAAGAATGATGTAAATGAGAGTGTAAATAATTGAAGTTGATTTCCAAAACCGTGCACGGAATGAGAGTGATCACGAGTAAAATTTCAGAGAGTTGAATTGCCAGTTCTTTTTGTGGGAAGTCATCACAAACGAAGTGCATGACGAATTATATATATATATATATATATATATATATATATATATATATATATATCGCATGTGTGGAGGTTCGTCACAGGTGCCCACACATCATAAAACGCCAATAATAGAACGGGGAAGAGAGCGCGGCGCATTTTGAAAAGGGCGCGCCCGCGGCCGAGAAGACTGTCGCCCGCAGCGTCCGCTGAACGACGCGACGAAAATGACGCACATCAGCCAGAGAGGGGAGGAGGAGACGCCGCGTTACCCCTACCAACAGAGCACATAAAACGCGAGTCCGCGAGCGAAAGCGTTCTTCTTGGTTCACGATCGCCGGAGGTTCTTCTTGGTTCACGATCGCCGGAGGTTCTTCTTGGTTTAGAATCGCCGAAGCGGCTGCTTCTTGGTTCTCGATCGCCGAAGCGTCTTCTTGGTTGCAGATAGCCGACCCAACGGTCGCCTATTGTATTGTACTATTCGCCAGAACAACGTTAGATAGGAGTGTCCGACGTCAGAAAGACGTTCTAGTTAGTCGTCCGCGAATTTTGTTGGATGTTCAGAGAAAGTTTTTCTCCAGTTACGAGGCAGTGGCGAAGTCACCTATTAAATTGTGATACTAGTTCGCGCTGAGATTTAACCAGATATAATCTGCAGCAGGAGAGAGAGAGACTGGTACGCGGCGAGAACCATATATCACGCCGGCGTAACGCAATGGACGTGCTGGACGAGATTTGGAGCCGGGCGTATACCGTTCGAAAATTGGACGAGGGGACGGAGTCGGAGAGCAGAAGAGTGAAGAAGACGGAGCCGGGAGCAGAAGAAAGAAGAAGACGGAGCCGGGAGCAGAAGAGAGAGAAGACCGGGCGTGAAGGCAGCGAGTCGACAGAGGCGAGGCCTCGACTTTGGTTGTCCGTGCCGTCGGCGTCCGCGCGGCAGCCAGCGCCCGGACGCAAGGCCAGCTGAGCGCAAGGGGGAGGTAACTGTTTGAGCACGAAATCTAGGTCAAGTTCGCGCCGCACTAAAGGAAATGTAAAGAGAAAAATACGGGGAGGTTGTGGACTCTGGAGGCAAGATAACTTTTAGTTCGTAATTCATAACGCACTAGCCATTTTTGACGCCTTATTACCAGGTAAATTTGTAAATAGATTGCAGTTAAATTAGTATTCGAAATTGCAATTGAAGTGTGGAGGGAGTGGTGCCCAAGAGCACGTGGTTTCGTTCATATAACTTTAGGCAAGAAATTTAAATTAAGAATGGTAAAAATTACGAAGTTATTTAGTTAAGATTGGAGGTAAATTTGGCCAATTTATTCATAAAGGAATTCCTTAATTCATTGAGTTGTGATTTAGTGTGTAAAATTTTTGAAGAGTCTTTGATTTTTTTTGTTTTTAACGAGGATATTTTGTGTGTTGATGGTACATTGAAGCTCAAGGAGGATGATGATTTTTGTAGTAGATTTAGTGTTTTTTTAGGCAATTAAACCTTGTTTAACTGTTTTTGTGTGTTCTTGTTTGGATTGGCTCTCAACACCCAAAAAGATCCCACTGCCCTGAGGTAACGAAAGCTCGCAAGAGCAGATATCTGCGCACCGCCCTGACGATCAACAATTGTAGATTAAATTAAATTGGGTAGTCGGGGCGGGTTTGCGTCAGAATATATATATATATATATATATATATATATATATTCTAATACACCCACCTACCCTCGTACTAATCTCAGTACGTTTGTACGTCGAGCTTGCTAGTATGAATGCTCGTGAAGCGAGCTTTGAATTCTCAGAAAGCAGGATCTTTCGGGTATGAGAAAGGTCTGAACCCTTGACACAATAAAGTCAGATGGATAATGAAAACTGAGTATATAATTTCATCAGAATAACGACACAGTGGCACAATTTTACAGAGAAACGAACACACTTCATGTACAGTAAATGAAGATCTGATTGTTCACTGAAAAAAAAAACACATAAAATCGAGCAGAACAGAAATTCGGCGTCACCTTGAGTGCCTGAATGAAACAAATAACTGGAGGTTTTCTCTCCTCTTTACCTCTGATTTAAATTAATACTCTCGTTTGAATTACACCCTTTCGTAAATTAAATTAAGAGCTCTGTTTGACTGACCTTCTTATATCTCTGTGTTTTTAATCAATACCTTTGATTAACTGGCCTTCTTAAATTTCCCTTGCATGGATTTTAAAATTTACTTTACAGATACGCTAGCGATTTCGCCTTCTTTACACATTCTTCACACAAGAAATTACTTTGAACAATATTACAAAATTTTAAGTCTCCCCAAACAATACACAAACTATACAACCTCTTGAGACAAGACTTATTTACTAAATCAGTACAAAGTAAAAAACTCTCGGCATGGATAACTTTTCATACATTGATTCTGATTCCAAACTACCACGCCTATTCTGGACAGTTTCTCTCGTTTTCTTTAAATGTTCCCATTTCTCTCCTGTCGACAGTATTGCAAAACGGAGGAGTTCGTTTTCTCATCAACACCGCCTCGCTCGCAGCCGGATGACCTTGCAGAGTACGACGCCGTCGCTCCGCGCTGTGCCGACTTCTTGTGCGCTCGCCGTACGCCTGCTGTCCCGCGTTGGTTCCACGTCTTTCTCACCTACACGCCCTGCCTCTCGTCACGGACCAGACCCTTCTCACGTACGCTTGAGCCTTCGGATTGTCCTCCTTCTTCTCTTCTTACGTCTCACGGGAATATAATCGCGCTTCCAGCTTTCACGAAATTTATGCGGCGCCGCTTCAAATTTGCATGCGCGGCCTAGTACCACACTTTTGACGTGTGCAGAAGTAGT
>JAHLJT010004567.1:164825771-164901040 GCA_031308135.1 Acheta domesticus
TAAGTACCTTATGATCGTGCTGGATACAATTTAGTTCTATTGTATCACAATACAATCAATTTATTATATCAATCGGCGATACATGAAACACACATTTGAACAGACACGTAATTCAAGCTATCAACGTTGTAATGGAATGTTGTAATGGTACGTTGTAATAGAATGTTGTAATGGTAACGCCAACACCACGACAATTGACGATCACAAAAGATGCGCGTGTCACCAAAATACACAGCAAACTTAGCTGAGGAACACAACAAGTCCTTCTGCGCGAATTTGGGCAATTTTGAGCTTTTTGCCAGCTTAAACTTTTAACACACCCTCGCTCCTATGCTAATTCATTCACTGTGCTATTAGAATGCTTTTAACTGCATCAACTCTTCCCTATTCACTTTCTTTCTATCAACGGGTAAAATAAAACTCCTATTCTACACCTAAGCTGCGTAGTCACCAGATCACCTTTCGCTGCTGTCGCCGTAATAGAAGAACCCTCCGTCAAGGTGTGCTCCAGTATTTATGTCGCCACGCCTGGGGAAATTTTCAGGGGCGGGGTTTTTCTCCTCCTTCCTTGACCTCCCCGGATAACATTACTCGCTAGTTCGAGCGCTCTTGTTCGGCTAGCTGTTCATAGATGGCGCGTTTACAGGCCATTGCTCCGCCGCGTATATTCGTTTCGCTGTTCGTAGGTGTTTCTCCGTTGTTGATGGTGGCGTCATGAGCTCGTATGAACCCATAATGTCACTATATATATATATATATATATATATATATATATATATATATATATATAACTGGATGTTGATGTGTGTGTAAGAGCTAAACTCCGACACCGTTGGATTGATCTCCATGAAAGCTGGCATTTCTACGTATTTTTTCACCCAGAAGGTTCATGCGCTGTTAATCCACTACATGGCGCTTTAGACCAAAACTAAATATTCACGGCCAAATGCAACCCGCAACACACTCGACAGCCTTTTGTATTTATATCGTTAAATAACTCCTAAACGAGGCGTTCTAGGGACTTAAAAACTAAAATTTTGAGACCGAAGTCCTCATAGGAACGTTTCTCACACCATAGTCTACAGAATGAGCTCTTTTCAAACATTCTATTACATCTTTGCTGGTCTGTCGCTTCCCTTACCTGCTCAGAGACGTGCAAAATCTGCAAGTAAATGTGAATGAGAGGGTCAGAGAGCGGCAGAGACACACAGCGACAGACAGGGACAGAGTGAGGGAAGGATGGAGAGACAGTGAGAAAGGGTGATGGGAGGGGCGAGATGGTGATGAAGGGCAGAACAACGACTGCCGTGTCTTCCTAGTTAGTTTATAATAACGCGAACCAGTGGCGGCCGTCACTACCGCCAGTGCAGCGTTGCCGACGCAACAATGACCGCTGGTTCGACTGACAAACTCATTTTGCAAATCAGGATTCTTAATACAGCTAGCATCAAAATTTAATGGGGAGAAAAAATGTAATTATTTAATATAATATTGTTATATTCATCAAAACAACTCGTTTTCACACGAATTACTCGTCTTTCTCGCACCTTGGTATATATAGCGAAATGATTCATTCGTTTTCACATTTAACTCAATTAAATGAAGCAATTTAAAATATATTTAATGCTTAAATAATATTAAACGTAATATTTCTTTTTAAGATTCGAATGGCTGCCTCCAAGCATCTCTAAATTTCATTCACATTGACAGCACCTCAAACGAAATGCGGGAAATTCGAATTTACCATTTCGATTTTTTTTTCAATTTTCAAAAATGCAGAAAGTGTGCTGAAAATGGTACCAGCTTCGCTCTCTTTACCGTTCTTTGCTACATACGTGGAAAATATTTCAAGAAAAAATTGGGTCCGTTTCTGAGAAAATAATTGTTTAAAATTTAAAAATTACCCACTTGATGCTAAATTGTGCGAAAATTCACAAATTTTCGAAAACTTGAACATGATCTTATTTTAAGATGTTTTTGATTAACATATTTCATTAATAAAATATTTTTTCGTCATTGTAGTTGTAGAAAGACGGCGAAAAAATTTTGAAAATTTGCAATTTTCTAAAAACCAAGAATTTTCACGAAAATGAAACCTGCATCATTCTCTTAAGCTTCCTTTATGCTATCCGATCGAAATTTAATAAAAAAATTGATGCCCTTTAAACCCTTTAAAAAAGGGTTTAAAAATTAAAAATGTACTTTATTTCAAGCAAAATTACTCAAATTTTCGCAAAACAATACATGACTTTATTCTGTCTTAAAGAACAAATTTCATTAACGAAAAATCTCTAACTACAATATTTTAGTTGTAAGAAGACGCCGAAAAAATTAAGAATTTTTGCAATTTTGGAAAATAAGGAATTTTAATGAAAATGAGACCTGCACCTCTTAAGCGACTTTAATGCTATCCGACGTCAAAATTCAATCAAGAAATTTGGACCCAGTTGTGTTGAAAATGTCCCAAGGATTTCACGTTAAGTATCCCCAAAATTAAAATGTTTTAAATTCAAGAGTCCATGACGTCTGACAGATTGAAAAATATCTGTTTTAATGAAAATCCTACTTACGGTTTAGCCCCTAGCGTTGTTCTCAGACGGACGGACGGTCGTTTTAGACCCGCAACAGACAACATCGAGAAATACGTTGCGAGAAATGTGTGACGAGAAATGAGGTAAGAGGCTGGCAAGGCTGCATCCAAACACTAGAAATGGGTTATTCGATGTCTCGAAATGTCTTTATGTGCCACATGCCGAGAGTGGTGGCAGCAGTTAGCTATTAGATCAGCTGTGAGTCCCATTTCTTGTTTTATTAAATGATCTTGTGTAATTTTAACCCGTAAAATACTTGTTTTGTTAACATAAACCATTTGTTTGACGAGTTCGAATTGCCTAGAGAGAAATATACTATTGTGTTGCATACAAAGCATTATTTAATGTAAAAAACAGGACAATGTATCACTTATAAGGGGAGATCAACTTTCCTTGAGCTCCGTAACCTACACCCCGCCCTGGTTTACTTTATTTGTTGGTTGAATTATGATTTAATGTCAATGACCAAATAATTCATAATAAAATTCACAATTAATAAATTCTTTCATAAATACCTAATAAATACAAATTAAGAAAAGTAATGAATTAATTAAATTCTCTCAAAATACTCCTTCACGTTTCTTGCTTCAAATTTTTATTTTTATATTCTTCATGAGTGGGTTTCATACGAATAAGAATATCTTCCATGCAAGTTTTTTCTTGTTCATTTCCGTTTTAAGAGAAAATTCAAGAAAATAATTTTCAAAAAATGGTAGTTTATCGCATCTCTTACTCACTGCTAAATATTATAACCTCATTCAGTTCTACGCACTGCTTTGTGTTTTCCTGCGGCAGCTAATGCCTATGTAATGTAATATAACAAGTGAAGGAATAGAAATGTGTCCGAGAAAATTCGCTCGCCAACCGACTCGAGCAAGGAACTCTTTCGCCTCCGCAGAGGAGAATAAGCTCTTTTAGTGTGTGTGGGTCGATAAGTGTCCTTTGTTTCTATTTTCCACATTTCTCGTCGCACATTTCTAGAAACGCATTCCTTAGTGTAGTGTGTTGCGGGCCTTACCGTCTATTAATTTTTCGGTGTCAAGTATCCACAAAACATGGCCTCTGACTTCGCAACGTGTGGGTGCGGATCCAGTCGATCATTCTGTATGTATACTAAACAATATTATTAATTAAATAATTACATAATTCGAACATAAATAATTATTTAAATCAATGTTGTCAAGTAAAGGAAGGTAAACGAAAACTCGAGACCTTTTTTTCGAGGGGGGGCATGGGCCTCATACCTCCACCCCCCTGGATTCATCGGTGAAGAGGAAGAACCGTATTTACGCGAATCTAATGTGCACCTTTTTTACTAAATGCAATACTCAAAATCGTGGTGTGCATTAGATTCGAATGCAAATCCGTTCCGTGAAACGCCATAACTTCATTATTTTTTTCGTTTATTACGTCACTGTGGATTGCTGGAGTTTTCAGATTCAACTTTGTTTCATTTATCATTGGCCTATTATTGAGTTAAGTTATAAGTTACGATATGGAGGTTAAACAACAGTCTTACGGTTATTTCAAGTTTCAAATATGGAGTGCTTATTAGATTCGATGGGGCATTAGATTCGCGTAAATACCGCATTAATTTACTATAAAAATGAACAATATTTCACCATTTTACTTTCCCGTATACGTACCTATACACGGAGTGATATATGTAGTATAGAGAAAGTTATGTAATGCTGTGCGAAAAAATGGCCAATTTTCGGCGGAAAAAAATAATTGCCGGGCCGTGAAAACGAAAAAGTGGATAAAACCAGTTGCTAAATTAAGAAAAAAAATCCCCTAACACGTGGTGTAGCCAGAAACCCTGTTTTCTAGGTCCTTGATACCGAAAACCCAATTGAAAGGAAAACGTCCGTCCGTCTCGTCTGTCCGTCCGTCCGTCCGTCCGTCCGTCCGTCCGTCCGTCCGTGAACACTGCTAGCACCTAAATCATACGTACGATTTCTTTCAAAATGGATATTCCCTGGTCGATCTGATTCTAGTCGAAGCTTTGAGATTTTGAAAAAGATTCTTCAAAATTTTGGGGTACTTTACATGAAGCCCCCCGGACATTTTCAAAATTTTCTCAAAAACTGCTCCAAATTTTTTTCTTTATATTTCTTGTATGAGTAGAGTAAAATACACTCATAAATATGGCATAGGTTCCGACTTTCACGGATAACTGAATTTTCGAAAATTGTGGAAGTTTGAATTTTTTTCAGGTCTTTCTCCAACTACAAAATTGAAGATAGAGATTTTTCCTTCAAATAAAATGTGTTCTCCAAAATGAGTTCTTTGTTTAAGGTCATGTACATTTTTTGAAAAGTTTAATACTTTTCGCGCAATATTGCGTGCAATATGTGCAATTTTAAAAAAATTACAAAAACTAGAAATTCTCAAAAACGGCTCCAAATTTTATCTGTAAACTTTTGATAGGGATAGTGCTAAATCTACCCTATGAGATGACATAAACGCCATATTGCTGTATTCTTTTGTTTTTTCAAAAATTGCAAAAATGTAATTTGTTTGACGTGTCTCTCACGTCGTTAATATTTACACTAGCGGCGAATTGTTCTCATTATTATATTTATGAGTGTATGTGCTTTAAATAATGTTAAGTAAAATTTATCGAAAACACAACCGTTTTCTGTGAAAACTAGCTCAAATTTCCGCATTTTCAGAAACTCCTAAACGCCATTTTCTCATAAATGGCTAAAAAATGTCTTCAAACTTTTCGATCGGATAGTGCTAATTGTTCTCTTTAATTTGGATGACGTAAAGTTTATTTTGAGGTATTTTTTTGTTTTTTTCAAAAATTGTAAAAATGTATTTTTTATTTGTCTCCCACGTCGTTAATATTTACATTCGCGGCAAATTGTTTACATTATTATATTTACGGGTACATGTGCTTTAAATAATGTCAAGTAAAATTTTCGTAAACACAACCGTTTCTGTGAAAACTAGCTCAAATTTCCCGCATTTTCAGAAACGCTCAAACGCCATTTTCTCATATATGGCTGCAATTTTTTCTTGAAACTTTTGTAACAGATAGTGATAATTACACTCTTTAATATGACGTAAAGTTTATTTTGAGTTTTTTTTGTTTTTTAAAAAATATATAAATGTAAATTTTTTGAAAGATCTCTCACATCTTTAATATGCACATTATCCGCAATTTGTAAAGATTATTATATTTGTGAGTGTAAGTGCTTCAAATAACTTGAAATAAAGTATTTTGATAACTCAAAAATTTTCTGTGAAAATGAGCTTCAAATTTCGCATTTTTAGTAGCGCTAAAACGCAATTTTCTTTAAAACGGCACACAATTTTTGAAAGAAAATTGCCATTTAGAGCTAGGTTTTTGTATTCTTTAATATTCTAAAATTAATAGTTTTCTTCTACCAATAGAAAACCGAAAAATTAAGAAAATAACAAAAAAATGTACGTTTGGCGATGATAAATGGTAGCTGGCACGAAAGAGTATGTGGCAATTCCGAATAGATAGCGAAGACCCAAGGAAACAGAAAACTAATACGGGAAAGTCTGTGCCATTCTGTAGCACCACAAGTTTCTTTCCCGTATACGTACGTATACAGAGTAGTTTCTTTCCCGTATACGTATTCCGGAGTGATATACGTAGTATAGGGAAAGTTATGTAATACTGCGCGAAAAAATGGCCAATTTTCGAGGAAAAAAATTCATTGCCGGGCCGTGATAACGAAAAAGTGGATAAAACCAGTTGCTAAATTAAGAAAAAAAATCCCCTAACACGTGGTGTAGCCAGAAACCCTGTTTTGTGGGTCCTTGATACCGAAAAACCAATTGAAAGGAAAACGTCCGTGCGTCCCTCCGTCTGTCCGTCTGTCCGTCTGTCCATCTGTCCGTCTGTGAACCCTGCTAGCGCCTAAACCATACGTACGATTTCTTCCAAAATAGATATTCCTCAGTTGATCTGGTTTTAGTCGAAGCTTTGAGATTTTGAAAAAGATTCTGTAAAATTTGGAAGTACTTTACATGAAGCCCCCCCAGGGATTTTCAAAATTTTCTCAAAAACGGCTCCAAATGTTTGCTTTAAATTTCTTTTGTAAGAATAGAGTAAAATACACTTATTAAGGTGGCATAGGTCCGATTTTCGCGAATAACTCTTAAATTTCGAAAATTGCAAAAGTTAATTTTTTTTTCTGCGTCATTCTGAAACTACAAAATTGAAGATAGAGATTTTTCTTTCAAATAACATTTGTTGCCTAAAGTGAGTTCTTTCATTAAGGTCATGAGAATTGTTTTGAAAATTTTAGTAGTTTTCGCGCAATATTGCGTGCAATATTTGCAATTTTAAAAAATTACCAAAACAAGATTTTCTCAAAAACGGTTCCAATTTTTTTTCTTTAAACATTTGGTAGGGATAGTGCCTAATGTATTTTATGAGATGACGAAACGCCATATTGCTCTGTTCTTTCGTTTTTTCAAAAATCGGAAAAATGTAATTTTTTTACTTGTCTCTCACGTCGTTGACACTGTCGTTAGCCTTGACTTGTTGACATTATTATATTAACGATCACATGTGCTTTAAATAATGTCAAGTAAAGTTTCTCGAAAACCCAACCGTTTTCTGTGAAAAGAAGCTAAAACAGAATAGCTCAAACAAAAAAAAGAAGCTCAAGCAAAAAATTCTGTACTCCATTGAAAATGAACGGTGTGCCATTGACTGATGTTAAAGTAACAAAATTTTTAGGTCTATCAATTCAGTCAAACCTCAAATGGAATGCCCACTTAAATGAATCGAACACAAAATTAAGTTCATTATGCTACGCGTTCAGAATTCTTTCAAATTCCGTCAGCCTTCATACAGCTCGTTGTGTATATTTTGCCAATGTTCATGGAATAATATTCTGGGGAAACACATCTTATAGCTTCCAGACTTTCAGATTACAAAAAAGAATTGTACGAATAATAAGCAAATCCAACCCACGTGATTCTTGTAAGTCTCTCTTTATTAATCTAGGAATTTTACCATTACATTGTCTCCTGATTTACGAATCAGTATTTTTTGTCAAAAATGACTTACTTAAGGGCGGGAATATATTTTCAGCAAACGCCGATATCTATAACACAAGACGTAGTAATCATATTCATCAGGTGGCAGTATCAACAGCTCACTACAAAAAATTCACATACAATTCATGTACATTACTCTACAACACTTTGCCAGATGACATTAAACGATTAAATTCGATAGAAAAGTTTAAGTCCCAAATAAAATATTTTATGCTGCCTAACTGTTTCTATACAATTCGAGACTACACCGAGCATCAAAAAGGAAAGTAGCATTGATTTTAACAATGATAGTTAATGTAATTATTTATCATTTGGACTGTATAATTCTAAAGAACCTGTAACAAGTATTGTACCACAGTTTCTGGGTTGATAGCCCCCATCTCGATCAGGTTTTTCGTCCAGTTTCCCTGATCCTTGAGCAAATGCTGAGATGGTCCCTTGTTCTGCTTATGGACATAAATGTAACTTCATTATTTCTGCACGTCTTCTGAATTTCAGTGGGAAATATAATTATTCAAATTATCGTTTTCCATATTATCGCGGCAAAAAGTATTATTCTTTCATGAAGAACATGAGGGTTCAGGGCAGGAATTTGTAGCTAATTTACCTTTGAAAATATATTTTATTATATAGGAGCGAATATTTTGTCAACAAAACTTAAAAAAAAAGCTCTTTTCTGTATTCAAAATTCGACTAGAAGATGGTTTAGGATAGAGATCACAGAATTATGAAAACGTGCACAAAATTCACTTCTCCCATAGCTCGTCACACACAGTTTTTAACTGTTTTTGACGTCAATAAATAAATAAAATTTCACATTTTCAGAAACGCTCAAACACCATTTTCTCATATATAGCTACAAATTTTTTCTGGAAACTTTTGTAACGTAGTGCTAATTACACTCTTTAATATGACGTAAAGTTTATTTTGAGGTATTTTTTGTTTTTTAAAAAATGATATAAATGTAATTTTTTTGAAAGATCTCTCACATCTTTAATATGCACATTATCAGCAATTTGTAGATTATTATATTTGTTAGTGTAAGTGTTTCAAATAAATTCAAATAAAATATTCTGAAAACTAAAAAAAATTCTGTGAAAATAGCTTCAAATTTTGCATTTTTAGTAGCTCTAAAACGCAATTTTCTTTAAAACGGCACATATTTTTTAAAAGAAAATTGCCATTTAGGACTAGGTTTTTGTGTTCTTTAATATACTAAAATTAATATTTCGTTCTATCAATAGGAAACCGAAAAATTAAGAAAATGACCAAAAAAATGTACTTTTTGCGGTGATAGATGGCAGCTGGCAAGAGTATGTGGCAATTCCAAATAGCTAGCGGAGACCAAAAGAAATAGAAAACTAGTACGAGAAAGTCTGTGCCATTCTGTAGCACCACTAGTTTCGCGCAGCTTTACATAACTTTCCCTATACTACGTATTGTATCTCCGTCCGTGTATACGTACGTATACGGGAAAGTAAAAATACAACTTTATTTTAGAGAGAAAAGGGCGAAAAGTTTCACTTGGAGAAAGTGTTTTTTAAAATACCCTTAATACCTATACCAAACAAAAGGGGTTTTAAATCGTTATAGGTGAAGGAAAATTAAAGCGTATTTTAAACCGCGGCTTCAATCGCGTTACCGGCTTGCCACCCAGAGTCGATAGTGCTGCCCTCACTAACCCTGAAAGTCACGCATTGAATTTGTGGCAAAACTTAACAGGAGTCGCTGCCGCAGGTTTGTCAAAGAGTATCGGAGGGCCAAGCAAGTCACGGAATGACGTTTTCACCCCTGCAGAAAGTGCGTGGGAGTTGAAAGAGAGTAAGTGGCGGGCAAGTGACAGAATTGTCAGAAACTTGTAACATTATCTTTCTGATCTCAGGTGTACCACATTTACGTAATTGTGAAAGAATGTATTGTTAATAATATTGAAGATTTTTTTTATTCGTGTTTTAGTTTACTCTTATTCATCTGTTCGTCATTTATATTTCTTGCCCCCGCTATTAATTGCTAATTATGAGTATTACCGTGAAAAGTGGGCATGAGGGCCTCGAAAACGAAGGTGGGTTTTCCAGTTTTTTAAAAACATCAATTGTAAACATTTACCGGTCTTGAAAATATATATTATTCAGTGAATAACAAATTATCAGTGAATGAAAGTATTGGTTGATATATACTTTTAAGTAACAAAAATGTTTACATTGGGTTCTCACATTGTTATGTGTATTTATTCTGACAGATGACAATTTTGTGTGGCAAGATTATTTAGACATGACAAATACTGTTGAAGTTCCTCAGGTCTTATTTACCCATGTGAGTAGAATAATTTAAATTATTGTATACATTTATGGACTGGATTTTAATTGAATATTTTGTTGAATTCACTTTTAATGTTTGTTGAAAATTTGTTAGAATGTTAATGTATTCATACATTTGTTTATGGTGTAGGTGGAACTGAGCCTTCAAACAGGGTTGCAAGAAGGCATGATGTTAGAAGTGCCTCATAAATCAACTTCAGATTCTTATTGGATAGCATGTATTAATATGGTGTGTGGACCTCTGTTACGATTGCGGTACATTGGCCAGGAAGAGAATCGTTCCAATGATTTTTGGTGTGATCTCACCAAAGTTAATGTGCATCCTCTAGGGTGGTGTTTTTCTGAAGGTCTAGATCTAATTCCTCCCCTGGAACTAAAAGAAAAATTAGGAGATGTGAAGACTTTAATTGACAGAGTTTTTCAACAAGGGAAATCTGTTCCATCTGAGCTTCTGACAGGGGTAAGTGTCAAACTGTTGTGGAAAATCAGAATATGCTATTAAAAACTATAATGATGTATGCTGCATGGAAATATTGAGGGGCAATACTGTTTTCTTTCTTTCTTAATAGAACATGTTTCACAGAGACTTAAAACTCTTTAAATATTTTGTGAATTTATTTATTAGGATGGATTTACCCCTGTAGACAGAATTAAACAAGGAATGAAAATTGAAGTACAAGATAAAATGGATCCTTATCATCTCTGGTTTGCAACTGTAAGTTTAATTATTTTTACAATGATTGTAAAAATATGTGTATTGATTGAATATTGTAATTATAATAATTATAAAAAATTTACAATTATTGTACATTTGTTGTATCAAATTAATAATTACTTTTTTTTTTTTTTTTTTTTTTTTTTCTTTTTTTTTTTTTTTTTCCAGATCATAGAAAATGTGGGAGGACGGCTTCTTCTGCGTCATGATAGTCCTGATTCATCGTCTCCAGATTTCTGGTTGTTTTATAATTCACCTAGACTCTTTAGAATTGGTTGGACCGAAGAACAAGGTCAATATTTTTCTCCTCGTATTTTATTTAATATTGTCAGATTGGTGATGTAAACTCTTATTTTTAATACATTGGGGTTCTTATATGTCACATTTGCAATCAATTGTTTAATGAGTACTCAATAATTTTAATGTTAAATATTTTACAATCTCCCTTCACCTGTGGAAACACTTAAAAATATGCTTGGAAATAGCCTTCCAAATAATAATGAAATTGTTATCAGACTTACGAAAACTTGAAAATTTTCTAAAATCAAGCTTTATGTTCAAGCATAAGTTTTCATTTCAAAACAACAAATGATTACATAATCTTGTTTTTTTCGGAAAAGGCTTAAATCTTTAAATTACCTAATACAACCAGTTACAATAATTGTGATATACATTTCTCATTTTTAGTATTGATTATTTATTTTTATTGTTTTTTGTTATATGCAGGTTCACCTTTTATGTTGAAAAAGCCAAGCTACATAAAAACCACTCATAATTATGAAGAGTGGGAAGCTATAAAGGAATTGGCTTTGGGAGATGCTACACAAATTCCCTTACCTCCTGACATATTTCAGGTAAATTTATTTTATCCCCAAGTTAAGAGTATTGAATTAATTTCATATACAGTATCATTATTTGTGAGTAATGAAGTAATTTCTATTTTATTTTACAACTTAGAATACTAAGAACAATTTTAACAATTTAACATTTTTGTGGGGAGCATTAGGTAAACGTAAACTGATAATTTTTTAAAAATAAAATAATTAGTCTGGTGCATATATATTTTTGGTTCTTGCCTTAATCATTGGAGCTATTGCAGAAAATTAATTATTGCTAATAAAGTGATTATTAATTTACTAAATGATAATTTAGGACCAAATATTATTATAGTCTTTTCATTAATGTAATGTCTATGCTTTTTTTTTGCTTGTAATAAATACATATACTTTTGTAATTAATTTCAATTCTTGTTTAAATATCCAGAATACCATACCTGCCACTTCCCATAATTTTGAAGTTGGTATGAAATTAGAAGCAGTTCACCCTCATAATATGGCAGAAATTTGTCCAGCAACTGTTGTCAAAGTATTTGACTCTAGTTACTTTTTAGTGGAGGTTGACAGCAATAATTCCTCAGATGTTGGCGATATTGAATCTTCTTGGCTTTGCACAGCTCAACACCCTTACATATTTCCTATAGGTTTGTAAATTCTTGTGATATTTATCCAAATTTATCTTCTCTTTAAATATATTGTTTCTGAATGAAATGTGAAATATGTTTCTTTTAAATAAAATCAGAAAAATGTGTGATGTTAGCTTAAATGTTACGAATGTTGATGTAAATATAAGCTTAATTGCTGCAATTGAATTGTGTATTTCTGCATTATATTTTTCAAGGTTGGGCTCAGTATCATGGTTTGCAACTGACTCATCCAAGTGGGTGGACCACATCAAAAGAGGAATTTGATTGGCAGGAATACTTGTCTTTTACAAATGGGTATCCAGCACCTGCACCATGTTTCACACCTCGCCCGTCTGCAACAGAATTAGGCTTTGACATTGGGATGAAATTGGAAGCAGTTAATCCAGAAAATAAGCATCAGATTTGTGCTGCATCTATTACAAGAATCGTAGATAACTTGCTCTGGATCCATTTGGATTCTCATGACAGGTACAAACATTTTTAATAAATGAGAAATGTCTTAAAGTAGGTAATAACCTGAATTAGTTTGCTCTTTAAATTTGCCTAAATAATTTCTTTGATTCACCTTGGAAAATTCTGCATTATCAACTGTCATTTATTTAATTTTTAATGTAATCAAAATACAGTTAAAAACCAATATGTGGTGTGTGGGAGAAGAACAATTTTATATGTTTTAATGAACTCCTGAATCACTATTGTAAACATCGTAAGTTGAGTTGTATTGTTCAAATGTTTTCAGTTATTGAAAAAGTAATTTCAGATTTTGAAATTTCTAAGTGGGTGAACTGATATATGCATATTCCTTTTCTGCTTGAAGTATTTAAAATGTGAATACCGCAGCAACCAAATGGTGAAAATTAAACAATAAGATTTTTTTCAAAAACTTTTTGAAAATAAACGTTTAGTAAAGAGTTTCTATATTGCAATGACACTGTGTAGAATTAATAATAATTATGCATTAATCAGAATCTGTACAAATGTTAATAAAGTGAGAATCAGTATTTTCATAATTGTAAGAAATTTGTTTTTATTTACAAATATGTATTACTTGCATCATTTTTGTTTTGTTGATTCTTTGTAGTTTTCATCCTAGTCATATTGTGAGCATGGATTCGGTGGATATATTTCCTGTTGGATGGTGTGAAAGTAATTCGTATCCTTTAAAACCTCCATGCCAATATCAGTCTCAAATGAAACGACAGCAAGTCAAAGAACAGTAAGTTATCATGATAATATTTTTTTACGGAGAGTAAATTAAAAATTCAATAAAAACTGAAGAGTTGGTTGTATCATTAGAGATGTCCAATCATTTATGTTTTTATCAATATTTTCTTGAGATAAATGTAGTTATAATAATACACAACACAACAGTGGCAACAGTAATTTGAAAAGGAACAAATACATTACTTATTTGTTTTTCAATAAAAGACTGTAATGTGACTGTGAGAGAGAAGTTTAATTTACATACATTTCATGTTTCAGAATCTCTATTCTTCTTTTGTACTACATGTAATTGAATAGTGAATAGCCAAGAAGTTGCCAACATTGAGAACAAAAAAATTTTCCCCATTTTTGTCTGAGCGAAGCTCGGCCCTTTGGCCCTCGAGTCCACTATAAACAACCCTGAGACAATCCACATAATTACCAATTTACTTTTATAAGAAAGAACTTTAATGGTTAGGTTCGATACCCTGCATTACATCTCGGACGTGAAAGGCAAATGAACATCGCTCAGCGTATAACCCAATCACTGCTAGAATACCCACATTTTGAAATAAATTCATGTACAATTTGTTGAAAATATAGTAGTTTAGCATAATTTTGCATGAAATGTAGGCAATGTACTTAAAAGAATGCTGCAGGCCTCATTTTTCTTGAACTCTGAATTTTCGAAAATTGCGAAAGTTAGAAAACTGCGTGAAAGTATGTGCAGTTGAATACCACTAATTTATCATTTGGTTTTAAAACATCATTTCCTTTTGTGAACAAAATATAAAACAGTTCAATTTTGACTACTGTTTTGGATACCTAGACGAAATCATGGTTTTGTACTGATACCAGCAAAAGAGGCACATATCACTTACAGAAAAGAAAGGCAATGGTTAGCTATTGAGGCATCTGAATTCACTGAGGAAGATTGATGTCTTGAACTAATGAAAATAATTGAGGACAACTTCCTCAATAAGTGAAAAACAAATGACAAAATAGATTTAAATAATTTTTATTCCTACCCTTTTCCCTTGTCATTTTTATATGTTAGTTGCCTTCCTAAATTAAGAAATGATCTAATGTGTCTTATTACAAACTGAGACTGCTTCAACAGTATGATCTCAAATTTCATCCTTTCATGTTGGCGTGATAGTTCTCCTTGATTTTGAAATAAAGAAATTTAAGCAGATGCTCTTTCATTTTGCAAGGTATTTCAGATATGCATGTGTCTTAATATATTAATGCATTTGTGTTTTCTTGTATATTTTAACATATTGATACAATTGTATCTAAAAATTGTAGTGATGTAAATACTACAAACATTTATATTTTGTCATAGATCGCCTAAAAAAGAACCAGTAAGCTCAACATCAGTGGCACAACGCTCATGTTGGTGTCCGAAAATTTATTTTAATCATAAATGTTTTTCTGGGCCTTTTCTGAGCAAAGGAAAACTTGCTCAACTTCCAAAAGCAGTTGGACCGGGCCCTGTAACACTAGTAATGAGAGAAGTGTTAGGTATGCTGATATCGGTAGCATATAAATCAAGTAGAGTTTTGAAAGAATTACAATGTGATGGAAAACCAGAGGCTGGAATGCATCTTGAAGTTCTGAAGGCTAAGTATGTCTAATAAAGTTTGTTTTTAGATTTCCCTGATGTTAATAAATTATGAATGTGGGATCTTTATTTTCAATGAAAGAACATTACTTACAAGAGTAACCTCCGTAAAAGTTACATTAAAGAAAAATATTTTCTGGATATTATTTTCTGAATTACTTAATAATTGTAATCAGTTTTTTTGAAGAATATAAATGAATTAATGGTGGCAAAGAGAAGTGTGTAAACAACTCATAATTAATAATTTATTTAATTGAAGATGACAATACAAATTTATTTTCTTTAATATTTGTTTCCCTTCCTTAATAAGTTATTGCAATGAAATATTAATTAATTGATACACACTGAGAATTTTGTTCTAGTAGTTTTTGCTTAGATAATAAAGGAAAAATATTTATGTATAATATTAAATTTTTATTGTTATGGCAGGTACAAAAACAACACTTACAGAGCAAGTGTAGCAGTAGTAACTTCAGCTGACCAAGTTCCTGCATTTTGTAAGTCAGTCTGCACAAGACTACAGGTTTGCCCATTTATGTTTGGACCTGTTTCTATTGGTGAAAACAATTGTCCAGAAAATTGCAATACTCTATCCAAAACACGATTCAGTAAGTAAATGCATATTTCATGTAGATTTTTGATGAAGGCTAATTCCTCTTAATATTGTGGATCTTATTTCTCTCTTTGTGTTTTCAGCTCAATATTGGGTACAGGGGAAAAGAAAAATTGGTCGTCCCAAAGGTGAAGCAAGTAATATAGTTCCACGTCCAAAGAAAAAAAGAGGTCGTAAACGTTTATTTCAAACTGGCAAGCAAGACAATAAAAACAACAAGGATTCAGAAAATTCGGATAAACAGATGTCAGAAGTTTCCAAGAATAATCAAGGAGGTAATCAGGAATATCCCATTTAGTGAAACATTTTCTATGAATGTAGGCACTGAATTCAACAGAAGTTATTTCCATTTTAAGTAACCTATTGCATTCTTTTGATGAACCATTTTATTTTAAAAAATTGAGAATTTCCTTTATTTTGTAAATTTGCATAAGACCTCAAACTCTTTTTCATGCTCTGATAGAAACTACAGCAGCATCTTTGAAAGAATGGTTCTAGTTTTACTTTCTTGCATCTGCTTCTTAAAACGTTATGCTGAGAGAAAAGTTGTGATTTTTCTAAGGGAAAGCATGTTTTGTGGGCCCCTGACATTGGAAAAGTAAATTTGTGTTGCTGTGTAATAATAAATTATTGTCTTGATTATGTAGTGTTATCAGAATTCACAGTTTTTGGGTCCATGATACTGAAAAGGTTTTTCCTCAAATGTATCTGTCTGTCTGTGAACAACACTAGCCACAGTTCATAGGATTTTGATCAAAAACTGATATTTCACAATCAACCTGGCTGATGGCAGGTCTCTCGAATTTGAAATGGGTATTGTAATTGTTAAGGGTACTTTACATGAAGCGCCTGTATTTTCAACATTTTTTTCTAAAATGGTTCATATTTTTCAGAAAAGTACATTTATAAACAGGTTTGATTTTCACTATAGCCTCTGGAAGTCTGGAAACTGCAAATTAATCTTGTACTAAGTATTGGTTACTAAGCATTGGTACTAAGCATTAATGGTAGAGTTTTTTCTCCCAATGAAATTGGTTAGTGGAAATCAGGTCTTTAAATTATGTCCTGCTCATTTTTTGGAAATTTGAGTCATTTTCTTGTAATTTTGAGCGAAATTATGACAATATAAAAAAATATGCTGACAAGATTTTCTCAAAAAATGGCTCCAAATTTTTCTTTGATATTTTTACACAGATAGAGCATTGTTTGATGTATATAAAATGGCCTATGTCCAATTTTCATGAAAAGCTCTGAAATTTCTATAATTGCAAAACTTTAACTTTCTTTTTGATGTGTTCTGAGCACTGTTCAACATCATCAGCGAGGTGGTTTAGAAGAATAGTTCTGGAACCTAAGTTCCTGAGTTGAAATACCAACTGAAGCAAATATTTTGGATTGAAAACACTTTTCGGGGTTCAATAAATATTATGTAACCATTACAAATAATGTGAAAAAATATGTGCTGTTGAAGTTCACTAGTTTGTCGAAGCAAATGTTTTTAAAATATTCATTCATGTAATGTTTATTCTAGTATATGAACTGGAAGTAAATATAAGGAGGCATGTCAACTATTGATCTCACATGTGATCATTTATTATATTTTACAGAACATTCATTCAGCCTAGAAAATGAAAACAAACAAGACTTAAGTAATTCAAATAGCAGTTCAAGTCCCCTTAGGTCTTTGGAATCAACCGCTACTGTAGTGAGACGTAAATATCGCAAGAAAGAATTCCCAAGAACAGCAATGAAAACTCGTGGTGCAAAATTACCCAATTTTGCTTTGCAAATTAAAGCAAGTCATTGGCCTCATAAAAGACTGGTCCAAGCAACTAGTGATCCTCAAATAAAAACTGACAAAGGGCAGGACATGCCTTTATCATCAAGTGAGAGGTACTTGTTTCAGTATTTATTTTTACTTTCATATACATATAGTTTAGCAGGGTGGCCACTTTCCAGAAAATGTGGAAAACTGGAAATAGTCGGGGTTTCTTTGTTCTGGAAAAGTCAGGGGAAAATCAGAAAATTTATAGAAGAATCCTTAGAAGTCCGGGAAAATGATTTGAGGATTATAAAAACTATATATTGGAGGTATCAAAACTATATATTATTCCTTAAAAACCAAAGTACAGCATAATTTTTTCTCAGTTTTTATTTGGTGAAAGAATGTTGTTCATACATATTTTATCGTGTTGAAATCATAGAGCAGACCAAATAGTATCAGGGTAGGGTAGCTTTAATATTTTTTAAGTAAAATTTCTTTGGTGTGAAATTATAAATTTTATCATGAAAAAAAAATGTTTAAATGGACTGGAAAACCCAGAAAAGTCCAAGAAATTTGTTTTGGGAAATGAGTACAGAGAGAGTTATTTGGGTGTTCCTGAACCCGCTTGGGTGTTTTCCATCAAAATTGATATTCCTCAATTGATCCAGGTGATAAGTCCTTTTATATTTGTAATGAGACTTCATTTGTGGGGGTATTTAACATCAAGCTTCAACATTTTCAAAGTTTTTGCAAGAATGTTTTCATAAAATTTGTTGATTGAGATGAATAAAAGTTTCCGAAAATTGTGGAGGACACATTTTTAGAAAATTGCAGAAGTTTAAACATTTTTTAACCTCTTCATATCTTTTGTGTAATTTCGAGTAAAATTGTGAGAAATAAAAAATGTAAAAACAAAATTTTCTCAAGAATGGGTCAAAATTTTTTCTTTGAATTTTTTCCTCGATTAGAGCTAAGTTTGTGGAATAATGTAGCACAGGCACCTTAATTTTCATTAAAAGTTCAGGAATTTCAAGAATTGCAATGCTCAATCTTTTTTTAATGTTTCGAGCACCTTTAATATTGAATCTAGAATTTTCTTTCTTGTACATTCTATTTTTCAAATGATCTTTAAATTATTTAATATACAATATTTTCAAATTATTGGCAGATTTTATGTAATTTTTGAGATCTGTATTAGAATCACCCCAACATTAATAATTCATTATAACATCCAAACATTTGGATTTCATAATTAGTGGCATCGAGGAAAAAAGCTGCTTGTTTTGTGGGCCAAGTGCAAACCTGGATAATTTGTGTTTTATTTTCTTTTTTCCTTTTTTTCTTGAAACTCTTTGTGAGAATAGGATACAGTTCACTGAATTCACTGACAGGAAGCCATTTTGTGAATTTGAATTTTCAAAAAACGAAATATATATTTTTTCTTACCTCTCACAATTTAGTTTGTAGATTTTTAAGTCTTGGCTTGAGTGTTAGTTGGATAGAAGGGGCAATATTATAATATTACTTGCATGTTATCAAGTAGGCTATAATACAAGAAAATAAGTACTGTTGTAGCACCATTAGTTCTTTATATTTATCTACAGTGACTCTTATTTTGTACCTGTTAGTGAAAAATCATTTAAAAATGTTTTGATACATCAATTCCATTTTTCTTGTACAAATGAAAACTGTATATTTTAAATCTTGGTCTAGAGTACTTGTGAATATCATCCACAAAATTGCTCAGTCAATGGTAATTGAATTTATTTGCAACAAGAAAGAGGACATGAACTGTTGATGTTGAAATTTAAATTTATTTGGGTTAATTGGAAAATATGTGTTTTTTAGTGGAGAATTACATGAAGATCAACAAGATGCTAAAAGTGAGCCAATGGAATCTTCGAGTATTCCAGAAGATTTACCTCCCAGGAAAACCCTCCCAGCTGATTTTGTGGAATTGGAGTCCAATCCTCTCTATTGGTCTGAAGATGATGTGTATCAATATTTAATGAGGACTGAAGATTGTGCTTGGATTGCACAGAAGTGCAAAGAAGAAGTAAGATGAATTAGTGGTAAATGTTATAATAAATGCTATTCTTAAACTGATTTTCTTTTCTTATTTTTTGTAGATGATTGATGGTCAAGCATTTATGATGTTGAATTTGCCAACATTAAAAGAACATTTATTTTTGAAGACAACAGCTGCTCTCAAACTTTGTAATCATATAGAACGTATTAAACTTGCTTATTATCTTCAGTATGTGGCAGACAGTGAACCATGAAATACATTAAAAACAAGACAGCCAAAATGATTTAATTGAATGATCAACTGTTGATTTGATATGTCTTTTAATAATAAACATCTATTTGTATGAATTGTTTAAGAAAACATCATATCATTTCTAGAGTCTGTGGGTACTTTTGAAAGAGCTTTGTATAAGATGATTGATTATGATTGTAGTTCTTAACTTTTGTATATATAATTGTGTATACGTAAATATTTGTAAATAAATTGTAAAGTGTTGTATTAAACCCTATAAATAACTTTATTTTAAATGACCAGTAATGCAATTGCTGCTTCAAGAAGTGTTTGGTTTCACAAACATAATTAAAAGTGGCCCTCTTTACGCCCAACCCTTTCATTTGGTCTTACGATTGCTTCCGATCCGCCCTTTGTTTAGCTCGGCCTAATATAACGTGAATGTATGTGTATTCATGTCAGGTGTCGGGGCAATGACCTGTGTAAGAAAATTCGTATTTTTGCGAAGATGCGATGATGTAAGGGAATGACAAGGGTAAGAAAGGGCTAGGAATCAGAAAAACAATAAGCGAATAAAAGTAAATAAACTGATTAAGTACGTAGAAGAAAGAAACTCTTCAGGATTCGTAATGTTGAGATGAATCCCCACCTACACTACTGTAACCATTGATTGACAAACGTCTAGTGTTCGCGAAATTTTGCCCAACCACCCGCTTCAAAAATTAGGATTATCTTTCCTCATGAAAATCTGATGGTGGAAACGTGAGCGATGTATGAGTTCATTAATATGAAGGTACAAGAGCCCCGCCTTTTTCAATTCGATGCAGCGTAAACGAAACTGACGTTAGTGGTTGTCACGTGACGTGCAAGTGTAATTTCCTATGGGTGTTGGTGTGTAAATAAATATGGATTAACACTGAAAAGAACTGTTTCAACTGCAGAATTGAATTCCAAGGTAAAGTTTGGAAAGACATTGCGTGAATTTTACACTCGCTGCAGCCCTCTACTGGTGTGTGCGTCATTGCGGGCGTATAAATCAATAGGGTTACACCCATCCAGCGCTCCACTGTTGGCAAGCCAATGGAGTAGCGTTGCGTTCAGCCTGCGTACTAGGTTTATTAAAGCATCTAGTAATTTTATTGTAGACCTATTTGCCACAGTAGGATGGTAACCAGAGAAGTTTCATGTACTGATTTTTCATCGTGCGTTGAGAAGTTCTATTAGGGAATGCCTTCATGTGCCGGGTTAAATTGGTGGGTGTTGTCAATTGCATGCTAGTCGTGAGGAAATTCATACCAAATTAGATCATCGTACTTATTGGGAATGTGAATGGAGCTTGCGGTTTCTTAGTCATCTTGCATGGAGGAGCCGGAATTAGTTTTGTGAGCCGCACCTAATCTTCTTCTGAACAGTTAACAGGGTGAAGATGGAATTAGCGAATTTAACGAAACTACTATTATTTGTGTCCTGCTTTTTGCCGGCATTGACCATAAGTAAGTGAAATAGTTTCAATTATTTTGAAGTGGGCGATAGTTATTAAATCTTAAGGAATCCATATATTATAATTATTCTTGATTTTTTTCCAGTACAATCTCCTCCCAGAATTACAAAACAGCCTCCAACAGATGAACTGCTTTTCCAAGTTGCTCAACCACAGAATGATAACCCTAAACCATTCATTATAGAATGTGAAGCCGAAGCAGAACCTGCCCCAAAGTATGTTTAAAGCTGAAAGTCTTGTACTGTATTATTTACATGTATATATATTTGTGGTTTCTTTCTCTTGCTGAACTTTTGACATTTGCATTTCTTTTTAACTTTTTTTGTATTTTTACATTTACATATCATAGAGTAATGTCAATTTTTTACTTCCTGGGAGTATGTGTACATTTTTTTTAAATGTAGAATGTAGAGAAAGTATATTTATATATTTTACTTGCTAAAGAATAGTATTATTGCTGTTTGAATAGATATCGGTGGATCAAGAATGGAAAACACTTTGATTGGCAAGCATATGACGACCGTATTTCTCAGCAACCTGGTAGGGGAACACTTGTTATAACAATACCAAGAGATGAAGATTTAGGTAAGTCTAAATGGTGCCAGAAACAGCAATGTGAAATGAATTTAATTACAGTGTTGTATTTCTGAAAAGATTTTTATTTTAGCTTTTCGAAAGGTAGACTATTAAAACACTTACTCTCTGAATGATGTGGACTTACCTTAAATATCAATCTTAGGAGATTTAAAGGACAATAATATATTAAATTTGTAGTTCAGCCATCATGTTTTTTGATTTACTTTCTAAGCTTTGTAACTCATTTTTCCTACTTGTTGGTTAAAAAGAAGCTAAAATTGGCTTTGAGAATATTAGCAGTGATTGAGATTTTTGATTGGAATAGATTTTTTATATGAAATCTGTTCTTAGATGTTTTATGTAATATTCTAACATGGTAAATTGTAAGAAATTGCTTGTGAAAACGCATGGTTGATCACGATATGATTACTCTTATGATCAAACAATATATCCGAGGTAAATGTTTGACTTGATTGTGAGAAATAGAATAATTTTGAACCAAAGGAAAGATACAATTAAAAATCCTTTTATTCAAATAATTTCTTTAAATATTAGCAAACTACCATCAGGATGAATTAAAACAAAGTAAAATGTCATATTTTAGAATTTTTTAAAAGATAACAAAAATGTGTATCTTCTTTAAAGAACTATTTTGAGTTTTATTAAACCTAGTTCATAGGTAAAATGTCCTTTCTAGATACTAATCAAAAGAGAGATATTTTCAACCATGCAATTATTTTTCGTGAAGAAACCATTGCAATTATAATATATTGCATTAAAGATTTTTCGAGCAAAGAAGAAAATTTAAAAAATTGTCATACTAAAATGTAAAGAACTCCAAAATTTGAATAATTTTGTGTAAAATAAATTACCACTTCTTCCTTTATTGCATTGGCATTTAGAAATTTGAAGTTGAATAAGTTCTGAACTAACATGTCATTTTGTGTGCAAGTTTGATTGAAAGTAATGAATAAGGGTATCATCTTCAACTTATTTTGCGATATCGAAATAGTGTTATTGATATTCTGAGTGTTTTATTGTCTCTTATGTTGATTTGAGAGACAGAAGTTGTGAGGAAATTTAACTTGCATGGTATTAATTTTAGATACTTCTAATTGTAAAAGTCTCTATGAAATTTGAGTTTGACTCGAGTTTAATAAATTCTTCGTAAGTACTTTAAATACTTAAGGTCTTAACAAATGATCAAATAAAATTTTTTGATGTCATAAATTTGGAGCATTGGTCAGTTTTTACCTTTGTTAGAGTTGATGAGTAGATCACTTTGCTTATAGGACTATTTTTTGTTCTCAGAGTGAAAATACTTTGTAACGTTGATGTTATCTTTGTGGACTTTCTTTTCAGAGATTTTGATTTGAATTGAATGGATTGTTTGTCATGCTATTACCTTTTTGACTTTCTTTTCTCCATTGGATCATTATTGCAAACAAGAAGCATTAAAGACTTCAAATTTTTTAATGTCTTTTCTCATCTATTTTATACAAACTTCTCTTTATAGTAGTGAAAAATTATTTTTGTTAGAATTTTAATTTGTAATTATACTTACAAGGTCAAGTGTTTGTTTAGGACAGTACCAGTGTTTTGCTGAGAATGAGTGGGGGACAGCTACATCAAATTCTGTATTTGTTCGCAAAGCTGAACTTAACTCTTTCAAAGATCAGCCCTTACAGACTGTTAATGCAAATGAAGGTGATCCATTTAAATTGACTTGCCAACCTCCTGATGGTTGGCCAAAACCTAATGTGTATTGGCTCATTCAGGTAAAAACTTTTTTTTTCTTCTAATTTTTATGTTAGTACATTATAATGAATACCTTTAATGTTCTTATCATGATTACAGAGTAGTGAAGGTGGAATTAAAAGCATAAATAATTCTCGCATGACTTTGGATCCTGAAGGAAACTTGTGGTTTTCTAATGTTACCCGGCAAGATGCTAGTAATGACTTCAGCTATGCTTGTGCTGCTACTTCTGTATTTAGGTAAAACATATTTTAAATTAATTCTTTGGGTTGGGGTACAACCTTTTGGGGCTTTGAATGGACTTGAACTTATCAAGGAGGGGTAAAGAAAGGGAAGGTACAAATGTCAGGAATAGATATCTGATTGGAGGGGGTGTCACGTATATAAAATTAAAAAGATAATTGCTAGAACATTTATCCCCTGTTATGCTTTTCAAGAGCCAGAGAAAAATGGTGTAAATTGCGTCAAAGTACAAATGGTGGGAAATTAATGTTGCTTATGTAATAAAATACAGAAGATTTTTTCTTTAATTTATTAATAATATTTACATTTAATGGAAAATAATAGGGCTTCTGAGGACCCTAATGCTAACGTTTTTTTTTTTTTTTGCGTAAATAGCAAAATCTGTTATTGAGACCATTTTATGAATAAATGAACACTAGAATTTTTTGAATCTGTGCAAAAAACCAGTACTTCACTTTATCTAGAAACAAAGTAAACCTAGTAATAACTACCAACAAGCTTGTAAGTCAAAAGGAAATAGCATGGAAATAATGATGCTTGCCATCTATGATTGCTTCAATAAGAAAGTAATTCAGTAAAGAAACAACAAAATTGCTAATTGTTGCAGAATTATAGCCTCTGCACATCACTACTAAACAAAATAATTGTAAAATTGAAAATAAAGTGCCTATTTATATACTAACATATTGACAGTAATGCATTGGCTAAACATATCTAAAATGTAGCCTGCAACAAGTTAATAATTTACTTCAAATTTTGAAAATAGAATTTAAAGCAGTAACACCTTGCCAAAGGCAATATGTAGTAATTCTGACTTTCCCTGACCACAAACTGTCAAGTATTCCTAGAGCTTAGTGAGAACAAACAAACACACACAAGATCATTAGTCATCATGTTCTTTGCTTTTGTGTAGTCAGGGAGAAAAGTGTAAGGGGCAGGAAATTTTAATTTCGGTAGTATTAAAGT
Organism: Acheta domesticus; assembly: GCA_031308135.1. Classification (NCBI taxonomy): domain Eukaryota; kingdom Metazoa; phylum Arthropoda; class Insecta; order Orthoptera; family Gryllidae; genus Acheta; species Acheta domesticus. The sequence goes on from JAHLJT010004567.1 coordinate 164,850,437, forward strand.
GGGGATAATTTCCCAGTGAAAGTAGAGAAATCAAAGGGACAGGTAAAAATCAGTGTAAATGACAGGAAAATTTTGTGAACATAAAAGTGAGGTTTTACTATATTACAAAATTAATAAGATAAGAACAGCCTGAATTGTTAATGCGGTGCCCGAATAAATTTTTAAAAATAAATATTTAATTTTTTTAAAGTTTTTTAAAATGTATGGACAAAATGTACATCAAAAATAAAAAGATGAAATTACAGAAGAATGATTTTAACTTGGGAAGAAGAATAGAAGAAAGATTTTGCTTCCACATCCACAATGAAATTACTTGACAGATTTGTCCCTCTGCAATTATTTTGAATGGTGAATCTGTGATAACTGCTTCAGGTGAAATTGCAGAATGTTTCTTTAAGTACTTTGAAGTACATACTACTGAGCCTGATGGCTCATTGCTGACTGCTTTGGAGAGAGAAACCAAATTCATTGAAGGTGTAAAATTTTCTGATACTTGAAGTGGGCAGATAATGTATGGATTGAATAATATCTCAACTATTAGCCCTAATGGGGTATCTCCACTGTGTACCTGAAAAATTGCAGATTTCAACTAACACATTTATTGAATAGAATATTTATTCAATCATTAGATTCAGAGATATTGCCACCAGAATGAAAAGAATAATAGGCCTTTAAGTCTCGTAACATTGTTGGGAAAGTTATATGAAAGATAATTACCTGATGACTTGCAGATCATGCATTGAAAAGTGATGTAACCCCCAAACAGCAACATGGTTTCACCTCTGGTAAAACTACAACCACCAAATCAAAAAAAAAAAAAAAATGGTTGTGTGGATTGAAAAAATGGATGAGAAACAATCAGTCAGCATAATTTACTTAGATTATGCTAAAGCCTTTGACAAGCCCCCACACAAATGACTTGTTTATACACTTTTATCCTTGGAAGATCACTAAGATAGATAGGTGAATATATTTACTGAAGAGAACATTTCAGGTGGCAATTGGAGATGTATTGAAGAGATAAGTTGTTGCTGTTACCAGTCTTCTTGATCTGCAGGATATTAGGCCCTTTGCTTGTTGTTTATACAATAGATGGTGTATCTTCTGTGTGAAACTGCTTGTCAATGCAGGAGGTTTTGAGGCCACTGTTCTTCACCCTTTCTAATTTAAGTGACCTTACATTTTGTGTCTTTTAATTTCAATGTTATCAATAATGCTGAGACTCATACCTGCTTTTCTTTTAATTTTATCATTTTTTAAATTTGGCCAACAATGTCAATCCACATTGCTGTAAGTTTATTCTCATTACCTCCCAAACTAGATCCATATGTGGCCATACTCTTTACAATAGTCTTATACCACCTTCTCTTATCACTTTTCCTCAGTTTGGTTTCATATGAAGGGATCCAGCTGCCCTGTGTTATATAACTCTGAATGTCTTCCTCTCTACCACCATTAACTGTTATTTATATACCTAGGAATGTAACATTCTGGCAGGTTTTCACTTCTGATCCATCATCTTAGTCTTCGCTTTTCCTCCTGCAACCATATCAGTGGCGTAGCCTGAGTTTTGGCTTAGGGTATGTAACTCGAGAAATGAGAAAATAATTTGAAACTTTAATTATAATTTAAATATTTTTCATTCACCAATACCATTTCTGTCACTTTGATCAATTAGAGCACAGAAAACTGATCCAGTAAAAGTAATAATAGCTCACGTACTTCATGTAGTTTACTGGTTGAAATTTAGAAAAAGTTGACTTAAGTTCACAACCTAGCAAAATATAAATGTGTGTCCTCATACTTTAATAATTACTTAAATAAAAATATAATAGGGAAGAGAAAATCAATTTAGACACGTAATGAAAAACAGTTGACAGTTGTTCTTTGTTGCTTACATCAAGGGTTTCATCCAATATGGCGGGGACAAAAGAGACTTTAGAAATTTCATTTTTAATTTCATGGGACATAACCGTGCTCACACTTAAAATCCAATGAATCTGAATTTCTTTGGTGAGATTGCACGAAACACTGGAATTTTCATATCATCCTTGGCACTTTTATCATATTTCACTTATATATTCCATGAAATTTTCTCTATTTGATGATCCCCTATTTTCATTATGGCTAAAAAGCCCTTGTGTCCCAAAAAAGCATACAACTCGAATGAAGTGTGACAGAATTTCCGGTGTGACAGAATCGTTGTATTTATCCCTTATATCACCGTTGGGTTTATTTCCAATGTCTTTGGTTGTATTGCTTGACATAGCCTGTGTTGGCTGTTTAAATAAAATTCTATCCTCTCATATTTTCTTCAAATATTTTTTACTGTTTCTCATGTACTATAATTTGTCCACGGCACAAAAATACGACTCCATAATTATGTAGGCACTTTGGATCGCGTGGTGTTCGCCATTCCAGGGCACAGATGTGGATTGCGCAATCACATACCCTTGTGCATTCAACCAGCACAATCCCTAACCTAAATTGGCTACAAACATATAGTTGCTAAATGCATTAAAATATGGTACTAAAACATAAATAAAACGACAATGTTCATTAATTAACCTCTTTCTCTTACAAACACCGAAGAGAACAATGAAGTTTCGTACAACGACACTTTTTCGTGGGCACCACAGTAGGCACCCTGGATGTAATGGGTCAGTGTGCATCTGATTCACAGCGCAGGCTAGGCGGCATTTCAGACAGATTCGTTCATCCTTGTGAAGAATCGAATTTTCAACGGCGCAATGTTTAAAATATAATGAAGTATTTTGTAGTAGAAAAAGAAAATAACAAATTAACAATTTACAATCATTTTAAAATAAAATAGCTGATGTTGTCAGGGTATGTAACACATCATCCACATTCATGGACGCTACGCCCCTGAACCATATATTGTTTTACTAAAACATGTTTTAAGCCCCCAACTCAGATGTTCATGAAGTTTATATGAAAAAGAAGGAAAAAGCGTATACAAAACATCATCTAACTTCTCAGTAGAGTTTACACAGTCATCTGCTTAATTAAGAGAATAGAGCATGGAAACATCAACTGAAGGGCTCAGTAGAACAAGGGGATATCCCACATTTTTTGTGTAATTGAGTTATTAGAATTAAGTAAAACTTCAAATATTATTCGTGTAGTTTAATATGGTATTTAAATGTACAGTAATATGGACGTGTATGCAAGTGTACTGAGGTATATAATGAAAGTTCTAGTAAAACCCTCAATATCTCAGATCTAGGTCCGTACAAGATAGCCCCTTGTTCTACTGAGCTCTTCAATTTTCATACCCAGATTGCAACATTAGATAAGTGCAAATTATAATGCTCAAATTACAAGCAGGAAAATCATCTGTAGCAAAGGCGGTATCTTCTAGAAGAGATTAATGCAAAAGGAGAAGTAGGCCTGTGTTAGAAGAGGACTTAAGGGCCAGTATTGTATTAATTATTATTGTATTGTATGTATTGTGTGTATTGTATTAACCAAAACTTGTTGTGCAATAACTTTGTTTTAATTTGCTTGTAATGCTCATAATATTAAAATGATATGGGGTATGCTGAATAAAGAACAGTTAAAAAACAAACTTGTAATATTCCTAACTGTGTCAAGGAATATTGTGCCAGTGAAGTCTTACAATATAATATTTCAAAAGTGAATTCTTGATTGGAAAATATTCAGGAAATCAAAAGTTAATATTATTAAATTCAGATAGTATTGGTTGATGAGAATTGTATGCCTTCATCAGTCTTCCTCACAGTGACAGCTGAATCCTCCCAGAAAGGCTGAAGAATGGCAGTGGCAGGTTCTAAGAAATTCGTGCCTGCTGGTAAAATACCATTTAGAGGGAACACCTCATCGTGGATTGCTAACAAAAAAATCTCCCTTAAATCTTTAGGTTCTATGGAGTGTAGGAATAAGATGGGAATAATATGTTAATTTATTAATCTGACAAATTTAAATAACTAGAATCATGTGAACAGTATGTAATTTTTAAAAAATGGTTATTTCATTTTGCCCACTAAGGTCATTTATTTATTTTATGTATCGAAAAGGAATTTAGTTCATTTAATTACATTGTGATTCCATGTTTCTTCCATTGCAAGATTTTAAAACTATGTTATACTTGTTTCAGAAATGAGTATAAGTTGGGAAACCGTGTTGTATTAAATGTAATTGCCACGGGAGCATCCACATCACAGAACAGACATGCCCCTGTTCAGCAGTATGTTACCAGGAAGAATGAAGTGGCATTACGTGGTAAAAGAGTGGAGTTATTCTGTATATTTGGTGGAACGTAAGTAGTCAGTCATTCTAAATAAAACTTGTAATATTGTTTTTTAAGCAACTTAATGTATCTTTTAATATTTTTTTAAATTCTTTGGGAGCATTAAAATAATGTGCAGTTACTTTACGTAATGAGTGCAAAAAATCAATCATTTAATTTTCGCATGATAGGTGACATGCACGTCCTTGACTATGTATTACCGGTTTCAAGTCCAAAGACTTGTGTATACTCATCTATACTTTAAAACAAAAGCTAATTTCTCGTTGTAAATGAGCCCCATGAAACTCATTCTGCAGATTGTCTGCCATTAATGGATGCTGGTATTTCCAAATTGTGGTAGGTGCTTTCTGTTTCTGTTACACTGGTATGCTATAAGAATATGATACTAAAAATCGGTTAGGTTATGTTTTTAAAGGCAGAATATTCTGTGACAACTTATTCTGATCTTTAAGGAAGCATATAAAGATGAAGGATGTTTTGCTATCCAAGGATGCACAATTAGATCAAGTAATCACAACTATTTTAACAATAAGTTAGTTTTCTATTCCATCGACTTGAGTTTATGTTTGAGGTTTATTGCAAGTTCTGAAAGATAACCAGTTTGATATGTTTTCTATTTTTAAAAAACATTATAAAAAGTAGGGTTTTAAAATGTGTATTTGCATTCAGTGTGGCTATGAAAGTTAATACTAGTCCTTTTTATTTTTTAAAATCAATTTTATACCATTTAATTTTCCAGGTAAGGGGTCATCCGTAAATTGCAGAACACTAAAGGGGGAGGGAGGGGGTCTGAGGCAGTGTTACGCTGCGGTACGTATAGATAGGGAAGGGGGAAGGGGTTATTGAAAATACTTGAAATTTGCATTACGTAATTTACGGACGGCCCCTAAAGGGGGCAAAAGTTCAACAGTAATAGCTGGTATGTACAAATAGGCATCTTTTAGGGATTGTATTAGAGTAAATCAAGCAAACTACACCATAACCTTTCTTATTGCTCAGTAAGAGAGTTCTGAAATTACAACAAAGAAGAAAGTTACATTTTTAAGACCCTGAAGGGTAAACTCACTTGAGGTGAACAATTAATTGATGGGCCTAAGGAGGTTATTGCCCAAAGCATCTTGTGCCATTATTTATGTAATTTCTATTTTTGTTTAATGTAACTTGATATGATCAGTTATGTGTTGTCAACATTTATTTATTTAATGAAAGGGGGTCTGACTGTGAGTGACAGATGGCCAGATACATAGACATGCACAAGTTACTCATTCTATGTAAGGATCTTCAGAGAACACATTGAACTTAGGGCAAAGCAGAATCTACAAAACATATGTTCTCAAACCTGAGAAATAAACCTAGCAGAAGTGCTTTGTTTTATATATTTATTTATTTCTCGCACAGTTTTTCTTTTATATTCCATTTTTACCCCTCTTTTTCCTTGCTTCCTAATTTTCTTTCTTTTCTTTTCTTTTTTCTTTTTTCTTTTTCTTTCTTTTTTTTTTCTCTTTTTTCTTTTTTCTTCCTTTTCTCAAGAGTCAAATCTCCATTGATTTGTGTGGTTAAAAGTTTTTCCATAAATGCTTTGAATATTCACAAGATAAAAGTTTGCAATATTATGCATAAGGGAGACAAATAATGTGAGAAAGAATGTGCAGTTGTGGTTCCCTTTTTTTCCATCTTGTAAAGAGGATGTGTCACACCAGTTGTCCATTGTCACACCAGTTCATTGCAATATAAATTTTAATAATAACTAATCAAACTTTTCCTCAGTTACATGATAGTACATTAAATGTAACTTGAAACCTGAAATAAACCCATTTGTTAAGGTAGTAACAATGCTAGATTGCTTGAATTGTTTTTTTCTCTTGTCAGAGAACAATAGTATTATCAGTTTTTATATGCACTTGTGCTGTATGAATAGCCTCCTTGTGTGGTCATATCAAATCTTAGAGAGTAATTGTAGGTGAATAAATGTTTGTGATATACTAATGTGAGTAAATGTTAATAGATAGTCGTTATTACTATTAGTAACTACCAGTTCTTTCAGATAAGGATGTATTTTTGCCTAATACTAGTTTTAAGGCTGTCTTAAACGTTCTGACCATGGTTCTGTCCACTTTTGTGTTAATATATTTAAACTCTCTCCCCCTCATTCTGAAAAATGATGTAAACTAGAAGTGAAAATAGTAACTTGAATTGTCTAATAGATCATAACTGTTTATAGGCCTCTTCCTCAAATAGTTTGGAGCAAAGATGGGAAGCCTATTCAGTCATCTGATCATAAACAACAAGGAAATTATGGAAAAAGTTTGATCATCAAACATGCAAATTTTGAAGATGAAGGATCATACACATGTGATGCTAGTAACGGTGTTGGTGAAGCAAAGTCATACTCAATAAATCTCCAAGTATTAGGTTGGTGATCTATAAGGAACATTTTTTTTATTGTATTTTATTTTTTTTAACTACACAACATTCAAGTTTTTCTTTCTTGCAGCAACTCCATACTTTACTGTTGAACCTGAGTTTATAAATGCTGCAGAAGATGAAACTGTGACTTTCAAATGTGAAGCATCAGGTGTTCCAGAGCCTCAGGTTAAATGGATTCATAATGGAAGGCCAATTTCGGAAGCAGATGCTAATCCACGACGCAAAGTAACATCAAACAGCATCACTATTGAGAAACTAAAGAAGACTGATACGGGCAATTATGGTTGTAATGCTACAAACAGCTTGGGTTATGTGTATAAAGATGTGTATGTTAATGTATTAGGTTAGTGTTGCAAATTTTAATATTATTGACTTATTTTTAGTGTTTGGAACACAGTATTTATAATTTTATATTGCAGCTCTTGCTCCTGAAATAACTGATCCTCCTATTAATGAGGCTACAGTAGATGGTCGTACTGTTGTCCTTTTATGTCGAGTATTTGGTGCACCAAAGCCACAAGTGAAGTGGATCCAGAACGATAAAGAACTTACTGGAGGACGTTATTCAGTGAAGGAAAATGGAGATCTAGAAATAAGGTAATTGTTAAATATTAAGGAAGATTTCTTGGAGGGCCATTACTTGAAGTGTATGAAGATGAAGGGAAGAAAAGAAAGAAAAGTTATAAATTCAAATAAAAGTATATTTTCATAAAAATTGTATTTTCAATATTTTGTGAAGTACCAGACCTGTTTTTTTGCATATTGTTTTCTGGTGCGTGTCAGTTTGCAAAAAGTAATTTCAGATTGTGATTGTGATCAGACTTTCACAATAATCACAGCAAAAGGATTTGTAGGAACTTCAATTTCGCTAACTGTAGCGTTAAAATCACTAAACTTATATTGCTGTTGAATTCTGTTTGCACTGTCTTGCATGTTTGCACAATCTTGTCTTTTTTCAACTCTTATGAAAATTGGAAAGCAAAAGATAACACTTATGGCCCCTGGTGTGTCTTGCATCTGGAGCTGATGTAAGCATTTAACCCTCCCCACAGTCCCCTTCTGAAATTCTTTTCCCTTTCCCCTGCCTCTGAGTGATGTGCATTCCTTCCCTAGCACAATGCTCTTTGTAAACAAATTTCTGAGCTCCCAGAACATGAGCTGCTTGCTGAGCAACTGAATTGAGCAAACTAGTGCTAGATGTTCTGCAATCACTACTATTTTCAAATCAGTGCCTTGTCATTCCAAATTTTTCTAGTCTTTACATCCTGTGTTCAGTGTAAACTACGAGTTTGCTGTAAAATTTTAGAAATGCTTGAAGTTTCCAACATTAGCTTACATGGAAATTTCAATGGGAACTATTGAAAACTTACCTTTTAATTATTCAATGTCCATTCAATTCAGAGTCCATTGTATCTGTGAGATTGAAATAGCAAACCCGACTGCTCTGATCATTTTGTTTTTAATTAACAGAGAAGTGGCCTTTAGTGATGCTGGGGAATACCGGTGCTATGCAGAAAATAAATTTGGCCATGCTGAGGCTTCAGGAACTTTAACAGTGAAGGGTAAGAATGAGTCTTATCAGACACAAATAGATTTTCAGGAAAATAATTTTTAGCAAAGAAATAAATATTACCATTTCTTCTTTTTCAGACCGAACCAAAATTACAGATGAGCCAGAAGATTATGAAGTAGCTGCTGGTAATACAGCTACTTTTCGTTGCAATGCTGTGAGTGACCCCTCTCTTACCCTGACCATTGAATGGCAAGTGAATGGGCAAGAAATTGACTTTGAAGCTGAACCACGTTTTGTTCGCTCATCAGATTATTCTCTTACCATTACTAAAACAACAGAATTGGATTCTGGAACTTATACTTGTGTAGCTAAGACTGAACTTGATGAAGCTACTGCCCAAGCTACTCTAACCGTACAAGGTATGATATTTCCTCATTAAAGCACTTTATTTTTACCGAGTTGGATACTTATTATCTGTATATTACCTCAATTATAATTTCAGATGTTCCAAATGCTCCTCGCTTACGTGGTATCAGTTGCAATAAGAGAGATGCAACCATACAGTGGGAACCTATGGGGGATAACAGAGCTCCAATTCTGCATTACACCATTCAGTACAATACTAGTTTCACCCCTGACACATGGGAAGTAGCATATGATTCAGTTCCAGCTACAGACATGGCATACACGGTACCCAAGTTTTACTTTTATCATTTTTTTTTCATTTAACTGAAGCACATGTTTCAAATATCTTCAATTTTACTAATTGTTTCATTAAACATTGTTTTAGGTTCCAATGAGTCCTTGGGCAAATTACACTTTTCGTGTCATTGCATGGAATAAAATTGGTCAGTCTGTGGCTTCATCGCACTCTCATCAATGCACTACTCAAGCTGATGTCCCCTACAAAAATCCAGATAACGTCGAAGGGAAAGGCACAGAGCCAAATAACTTAGTTATCCACTGGACTGTAAGTTAATTTAATATTTTTTGTATTGTGGATAAATTTTATCTTTCTGTATCATTTAAATATAGTTAAATTGAATAAAAAAAGGTTTAGTTGTATTAAGCATTTTTGTATTTGTGAACAAGTGAAAATGTACATACTTGTTTTCACAAATGTACTAATATTGCTAACTCATACTTAAAAATACTACATTATTCATCAGAAAAGGTTACATCTTAAATATTTTGTTGCAGGTAATGCCAGAAATAGAGCATAATGCTCCTCGTTTTATGTATCGTGTCTCTTGGAAACGTGACTTAAGTGGCGCTCAGTGGGAGTCCCACGATATAGCTGACTGGCAGAAATCTGAATTAGTTATAAATAATCAGGAAACGTTCGTAAGATATCGAATAAAAGTTGTTGCATTTAATGAAATGGGAGAAGCTAATGTTGCACCTCAGGAAGTTATAGGATACTCAGGAGAAGATGGTAACTGCACACTGGAAATGTTTAATCCATAGTACACATTCTAGAACTATTGTTACATTGCCATTTTGTTTTGCTTTTTCAGTTCCTACTCAGGCTCCAACCAACTTTACACTGGAGAGCATTGCTGATTCAACCAGTGCACTCCTGAGTTGGTCTCCTGTTAATGAAACAACTGTCAGGGGTCATTTCAAAGGATACAAGGTATATTTAGTTAATCATATCTTGAGCGTTTTTCTTTGTTTCTATGAATTTCTTGATCACTGTTTTGTTATGATGGAAAATCATATAGCAATTTTGATGTCTTAGCAAGAACAAAATTTGCTAATGTGTTGCAAATGTCATTAAGAAATTATGTGGAAAATTTTGTTCGTTTTGTATTCCGTATGTCTTGTATTTTGAAAAGTGATATTTAATCCATTTAGTGACTGATGTTGACATGCAGAAAATTTCCTTGTTTGGGATCCTCTGGGTGTGAGAACATTCTCCTCTTAATGCATTTTGCAAGGGCCAATTGATTCCTTGCAAACCTTATTATATAAAAAGTAAGAGCAGCTTTCGATAGTTTAGCCATCATAGTTAGTTCTCTACTTTTTGGAAGCCAGATAACGACTACAATTGATGACTGTAAATGACTTAAGACTTCTCATTTTAGGCTCATTGTTTTATTTGGAATATCGTCTATACACATCACCAACAAACCAATATTTAATTATGTACTAACACTTCTTCGGAATTGCTGAAATTGTTCTATAGTTCACAATATTCTTTTTATCCAAACTTATGAATTGGTGTTATCATATGCTAAGAACATATCATCGGATAAACAATTGACTATTTTTGAACAATTTTGACACATTTAAATACAGAGTAAAATGCTTAGTATAAAGTTATGTAATTGTGCTGAAAATTGATGTTGAGATTTCCACAGAAATATGTTTTGGGATCGCAAAAGGGAAATGTCCTTCCTTGTGGAAAATTGATTTTGGGATATCTTCCAAAATGAATATTCTTCAATCGATCTTGACTGACTTGAAACCCTATGATTTTGAAAAGCATTTTTAAAAGTTTGGGTATACTTCCCCAGAAGCCCCAGGGATATTTTCAAATATTTCTCAAAAACTATTCTAAATTTTTCTTTAAATTACTTGTAAGAATAGAGTGCAGTACATTTATAAAGGTGGCAAAGGTCTGAATTTCTCTGTTGTTTCTAAATTTTTGAAAATTGTAAATGTTTGAAACTTTTGGACCCCCTTGTTCAACCACACAATTGAAAATAAGGTTTTCTTCAAACAAACTTTTTTCTCCACATTATGTTCTTTAATTAATCTACTGTTTTTTTTAACATTGGTAGTTTCTGCACATTTTTTAGTGAAATATGGGCAATGTTCAGAATAAGATTTACTCAAAAACTCTCCAAATTTTTTCTTTTAATTTTCTATACAGATATAGTTAAATGCACTGAATAACATAAACATTTTGATGTTTTTTAAGTTTCAAAATTTCCACAATTGTAATTTTTTTAAAAATCTGACATTGTTAATAGTATTGCACACCAGAAAAGTCTTTCTGCAGTGACACCTTGCTGGTGAGAGTGTTAAGCATCAGAAATTATCTTGGTAGCATGAGCTGGAGCTTGAAAAGATAAATTGCGTAATCACCACCATCATAATAGATGCTCGAAGTGTTGTCCCCTATATTTGTTTCCCAGTGCTCTGGTTGCTACCAACATAAATTCGGTTCTTAATAGGAGGTCCTGATTAGATTCAGTGTCAAGAGACTTTCCTGGCGCACTGTATTTACATTATTGGCAGTGGCGTAGCTAAGGGGGGGGTGCACCCTGGGTGACACCATTCTAGGCGTGACACCAATTAAATTATTTTATAATTGGAATTATATAATTTAAATCATCTACTTAAAATTTTTACATATTAATGGTTAGTTTTCTTAGTTTCAGTAGTTCGAAAATGTTATTGTTGGAATTATATAATTTTTATGGTATAGTTATTAAATTAATATAAATAATTTTTAAGTATACATTTAAATCATAAGCATAGATTATGATTTAATTGCAATTATATTGCAATTCTTAATTACATAGAATTTTTAAATATATTATAAATAACTATCATGTGCATATATGTTTGTATTTTCAATAAAATAATGTACAATCAGTGCAGCAATAGATATTTTTATACCTAATTTAAGTGGGGGTAACACCCTTAGCTTCACCCTTGGTGACACCAACTGAAGCTATGTCTCTGCTTATTGGTGTTCTTTATACATTGCATTTATGAGTACAAGTGCTTCAAATGATTTTTGAAAAAGTTTCTTGAAAACACAACTTTTGTATAATATTCTTAAATCATATTTCAGTTCTACTATTAGTGGACTGAAAAATCAAGAAAATGTGAAAAAGTTCTTGGTCTTTTAGTTGCTGATAAGAGGTTGGGAAAAACCAAAAAGCCCCCTTACTCAAGAGAATAGGAACCCTTAAAAGTCCGAGAAAGTCTGCACCACTCTGTAGCTCTACTAGTATTAAAAATGTGAGAGGGAATAAATTTACAATTCATCAGAAAAATATGCAGTATTACATCAGGCTCTGAGCTCTTACATATGTCAATTTTACCAATTTTTTGAAACATGCATGTAGTTCTTAGTGCAATAGTATTTAATTTATAAGATGTTTGATCTAGTTGAATGTTAAGGATATTTGAAGACTTATAAAACGTTTTAAATTGGTCAGAAAAAACATTTACAATTTATACATAATTACGTTTGTGGGCATTTTCAAAAACTTCATGGTGGATGTGCCAGGTGATTCAGACCAGAATTTTTTTAAGTGGCTGGTTAAGATAATGTCAAAAGATGACACTATCGTAAACATTATCATGAAAATGGAAAAATATTGTATGAGTTTTTCTTTGTATGGAGATCGCAGTTCACAATTCAGACATAAAATGGAAGCAAATTTCAAGTTATTAATTGTTGAAGAAGAGGCCATAGGGTGACAGGAAGAAAATTGACTCTGAAGGGGGGTTTTGAAGGAGGTGCAGGAACAAGGAAAGAAAGATAAAAATGAAGATAGAGATGGTAGTCAGAAGATGATGATGATGATGATGATGATGATCCTTATATGAAGAAAAAGTAGTAGCACAGCTCAGGAAAAAAGACTTTGTTAACAAGACTTTTTCTAGTTAGTAATACAATTTGTGGCTGTTTAGTAAGATTGAGGGTGTTTTATTTTTTATTTTTTTAATTTATGTATTAAATTTTAATTTTAGAAGGCCTTCCCAATATTGGGGGTTGTCTTATATTTAGGTAAATAGTACATTAATTAAATGTGTTTCAACGGGTAGAAACTTGAGAGATTTTGTATTTATTTACACCATTTTACACTTTTTCCCCACACCCTTGATTCTGAACAATGTTTTACCTTTATTTCATAACATTGTAATTCAATATTTTAGAACTGTTGTATTTTTAATGTGTTAATTTCCAAGTCAACAAAACTTTTTGTTCTTAAAATGAAAACATTTATGATCTGTATTTCAGTAGCATATTTAAGCTAATTTTTAGAGAACCTAAATTGCTACTTGTGTAATGTTAATTTTTTTTCCGCAGATTCAAACATGGACAGACAAAGAAGGTGAAGCAGGAATGCGAGAAATTCAAGTGAAAGGAACAAATTCAAGAGCTTTGGTCACAAAATTTATTCCTCACTCGAAAAACTATGCACGCGTATTGGCATTCAATGGTCGTCACAATGGACCTCCAAGTGATGTAATAAGTTTTGATACCCCTGAAGGAGGTATGTATTTGTGTAATAGATGTACTGATTGACACACTTGCTTTGTCAAAAGATATATAGGCATTTTGGGATATTCTATTGTTGCATAACTCTGGTGGACTGCAAAAAGTTTCAAGTCCGTTGAAAAGAGAGAGGGAAAATTAAGGAAAAAGGGAGAAAAGAAATTCTATCTTATGGAGTGGGACATCACCTTTACTGAAGAATTTCTGCTAATATTCTAATGTTTATGAACATTTCAGTTCCTGGAACGGTTTCATTTTTTGAAGCAGTTCAAATGGGCTCGTCAGCTTTCTACTTAATGTGGAAGCGACCTGAACAACCTAATGGAATTATAATTGGCTACAAAATATATTATCAGGTTGTGCAGAGCACAAAAGTAGGTCCTCTGCTTGAAAGAGAGCCTCATATTTCTGACCCAAATCAAACAAGAGCCAAATTAGCAGGTTTGGAACCTGGTGCAAAGTACAGACTGCACATTAGAGCAATGACTAAAGCAGGAGAAGGTGAAGATTATTTTATTGAGCAGAGACTTCGAATGGTTGCTGCAAGTAAACCTAATGTTCCAAAGTTTAAATGGCACCAATTACCAATAGAAAATGGATATGCTAGTATCAAAGTAACATGGCTTCCAAATATTGAGGCACCTGGTTCTCATTTCTTTGTTAAGTACAGGTAAGTTATTTGGAATATATACCCAAAAAAGTTGATAACTCTTAATTGGTTCAACCAATTTATTTATTTTTAAACTGGGAGGGCTTAGCCAAATTTAGGTTCTTACCTTATCACTTTAATGGTTGACTATCAATGTGTAATGATAATCATTGATGACAAGTCAGCTGGAAATTACAATGATCATTACAATCAAGATGTTTTAAATAATGAATTATCTATTAGGCGTCTAAATAATGCAACGTGAAGCAAATTTGTTTCCAGGATTAACAGGATTGTAGTCCTAGTAGCATGCTTGTCGCTCCCTGCTATTCCTTCAAATCAATAAAAGTTTTGGTCCTCTGGAAACTTCAAGAATCTCAATTAGATAAAGAAATATACCCATCAAAAGTTGCAGTCTCATGAAACGGGTCTCTTGAATAGCATTTGATTCATCAAGTAGTGACAGTTTGCCATTTCTCTTCAGGGTATTCAGATTGGTCTCTATCAGTGTATTATTCTCAGAAAATATTGGCATGCCCCTAAGAATGCATTTTAAAGTTGACGGTTCTTCCAATGATAATTTGGTCTTATTATGTACCTCCCTTATTCTTTATTGTAGTTGTAACATTGAAAATACAAACTTGGAAATGTTGACAATTTCTCTATTGATAAAATAAAAGTGAAGATGTTCAATGTTTAACTCATAGATAATTGAAAGGATTTCATTTGTCAACATGTAAGCTTATTTTAGAGCTATGTAAGAAAAGTATAAAGACTACAAACATTTTTATTTTTAAATCTTCATCTTTATTTATGAATGAAAAATAGTTATTATTAAATAAAACCATCTTCACTGGGGTATACACTTAATTTTAAATGTTAGTTTCTTCACATACTTAGCTGATCAACTTTTCAGAATAACTTGATGTCACCAGAATGCATGGATCTTCGTACCTGAAATAATTTTTTTGATGTAAACAAAATAGTATGTGATTTGCATTTACCAATATTTACTAAAGAAAAGTCAACTGTCGTGCTAGTGCAATGTGATCAATGTTATTGTGTTTATGTAAGATGGACATGGTTAATGTGTAATAGATAATTGGGAGATAATTTATTTTAAAGCTACATTTTCTGACAAGCATGTAAAAGACCTTTGCCTATTTAGAAGTGGTAATAGCAATGATAAAGATTGGTATCTTTGTATCAAAGCTGTATGCTTTGTCCGGTTATCAAAACATAATTCACTAATAGTTGATCTGCTTTTGGTATTAGTGTTTAAATGGTATGGGAAATATCTTAAGTTTTCAAATAAATAAGTATGTAATGAAAATTGTTTAATTTGTTTCTCTTTTCTATAAATTATATTTTAGACAAAAGGGAGAAACTCTGTATGAAGAAACAAAGATGGAAATAACTGAAGACTTTATTGTTGTTCGAGGCTTAAAACCTGGAGAAATTTATGAATTCCAAGTTGTGGCTGTTGATGGTGAATACTTCACTCCCAGCGAGCCAGAAGAAGTTGAGACTCACGGTGGTGAGACCATTGATTTCGGTGTTTTGCTTTAAAATGGTGCAAGAATCATGTGAAATACTTATGTTTATTTTAATTTGTTTTTTTAGATGGTCCAATTATACAACCAAAGGAAAACGTTGCAACTGCAGGCTGGTTCATTGGGATGATGCTAGCTATAGCATTCTTATTGCTGGTGTTGATAATTGTTTGTATAATAAAACGTAATCGTGGTGGCAAGTATGCAGTTCATGAACGAGAAGCAGCCCATGGTCGCAATGATTATCCTGATGAGCCAGGCTTTCATGAATATTCTCAACCGTAATGCCATATTTTATTAAATTGTGTTTTTGAATATCCTCTGAAGCAGGATAATAATTGTGAAAAATCATTTGATTCACAGGCTTGACAACAAATCTCATGGTAGGGGATCGATGAGCAGTGATCCTAAGGCAGCTCCAGAAAGTGACACAGACTCTATGGCAGAGTATGGAGAAGGAGACACAGGTCAGATGGAAACATAATCTGATTTTTTATTCCAAGAGATATGAAGGTTTTATGAAGTAATCTTCATTCCAAACAATTTTTTAGATAATACATTTTTATTACTTTTTATTTTTCTTATTTTTTAATTGAATTTCCTTTAAATTTTATGAGTTTCACTTATTTTTTGTTTTAAATATTTATTTTTAAGCTTTGTTTTATTTTTGTTTCTGTTTGGTTCTTTGTTACGAGCAGAAGGTATGAATGAAGACGGATCATTTATTGGCCAGTATGGTAGAGACCAGAGGAAACAGGGTGAAACTGCATCAGGAGGATTTACGACATTAGTATAGAGGAATCTCAAAGTAGGCTGCTGATAGGTAAGAGGAATGTTACCATTTGAATGTATATAATGTAACAAACTGATTCTGTATTTGAGCAACAGAATTATCATATGTAATTAAAGTGGGTAATTCATTTGTGGTATTAAAAAAAAATATAAGGATTATAATTACATTACACAAAAAGAGATTTGAGAGGTTTCTTTCTTTTCTTTATCAATGCTAAAGAATAGAAGTTTCGTAAATTGATTCAAATAAACATGTTAATTACTAGATAATATTGTCAATCTGTTAACATGTGTAGTGCATTAATTTTTTCCATGCCAATTCCCTCTTTAAATGTCCAATGCTCAGGATTCTCCATTTAAATGGCTGGTTGGCGTGGGAAGAGCAGCAGGATGTAATAAAGGGTAAAAATAAATAGGATTTAAACATGAAATATTACATTCATAGAAGTAGTGACTCTAGTATTATATTTTAGCTACTCAACAATGGATTAGCTCTAAATGTAAAAACATGCTACCAGAAAGCTGCAACAATGGCTGCCTGCATGGAGGCGACAACAATAGACGAGCGCTATGTATGCAAAATTAATTTGGCCATTAATTGGTTAAACACAAAATATTACCTTCGTAATATAATAAATAGATAACTACTAGCAGTAATAAAATTTAATTCATTTATTTCGCTCTTTGTTCAACAAACATGCTTTGAGGCCAATGCCATTGCTATTTACATCTAGTAACATCTGCGCAGAAGCTAAGATAATACAGTGTATTTCAAGTTATATGAAACAGAACAAAGTAAATGAGTAAAGCTTTTGGATGTTGCCTTATGAATACAGCGCTGATCCACCAGAGGGACAAAGTATAGATACTGAAGTGTGTGTTGGTAACTGGATGGACCGTAGGGCTGGAACTGGAAATTATGCTGTGGCCCACCCAGTGGGACAAAAGCGTGGAAAATGTTAAATATGTTCACGTGTTGTAAACTTTGAGAATATTAGTTTATACTAGCCCAATGTTCAATTGACCCCCTGTATTAGATTTGAACTTTCTAACTGGTCGAAGGTTTCAATAAAATATATTGAGGTTCAATAACATCTAAAATTGACCTCCTTTGCCATTGACTGGGTATTAAATTATTATTATTGTTTGTTAGTTAAAAATTTTCAAGATTTTAGTGAGTAGTACCAAAATAATTGAAATGATGTAAACATTTTATTTTTTCTATGTCAAAAGTATCTCATTTTCTGTGTAAAAAGTATCCTATGCATGAATGAACTTTCATATGAAATAACACAAATTACTGACTTCACTTCTGTGTGAGCATTGTTACTTCCAATGAAGCAAAGCGTGTATGGGGAAGAAAATGATTTCATGCACAAATTTGAGAAGATTACAGAAAAATATAGATGAAGAAACCTGATCGTTTCTACAAATTACAGAAGAAACATAATTTTTTCGCTTCAGTTTTATTTTTAATAGTTTTCAAACAGTATAGTGAAAGTATTGTAAAGCTGCAGTGACAGTACTGTTTTTCAGCAAAAAAACAGGTTTTGTGGGTCTGTGGTAATGAAAATGTGGATATTTCTTGGTATTATATGTAGTAAATTACTTTCTCTAATATGTTGTGTACATAGACTCCACATTTTATGGCTCCTTGATAACGAAAAGGTGATTTTCAACGATCTCTCTGATCATTGATGAAAAAAAACTAATAGCTAATTGTACAAAGGATTTTCACAAAAATTGATGTTTCTTGCCCAATCTGGCTCCTCGACATGACTCCTCGAACTTGAAATGAATATTTTAATTTTGGGAATACTTAGAAACTGGCTTTCAAAATTAAGTCTTTACATATGTAGAAACTGGCTTTCAAAATTAAGTCTTTAAATATGTCATGTACAATTTTTTCCAAAATATGAATAGTTTTAATATAATTTCAAAGACAAAATCAGTTTATGAAAAATTCAACTAGATTTTATCAAAAAAATAACAGATGGCAATTAATTCAAAATTGTTAGAATTAATTAGTAATAAATTCTCACGTCATTTCCGTGCAGCTACATATTGAATTTAACTTGTGAATGCAAGCACCTATTCCTTTTCAAAATAAAAATTGGTGGTAATCTTAGCAATAATTAATTCATTAGACAGCTTTTATAGTTGTGCTTCCTGGCAGTTCCAGCTTTACACAGCTTATTGCAGTTGTCAAATGTCCTGTCCTTGCACTTGCCCTAACACTTACATTTTTAAATGATTTATTTATTAACTAGGGAATAAAATGTAATTTTTGATATCTAATAAAATATTTGATATCTAGTACTATGTGACTTTGATAATTTTAATAGGTAAAGTTATTTACTGTGATGGGTTTACTGTTTTAATCATTCTTACAAAAGAGATCTGTGACCAAAACAGTTTGGGAAAATCTGGAATGTACAATAAATTCTATGCTATTTAATTATTATTATTATTATTATTATTATTTGAAACACATTAATGGGGATTGAAGGTCATAGTGTATCTTCAATCCCCATTTTGTTAATAGCTTCATTTTTCATCTTCCTTTACTTTCCAAATTTTGACAAAATTATCACAAACTATGATGTCTCTCTAACAAAATAAATTCAATATGTATTATCTCATGTATTATAAAAATGATCTTTTGATCTGGGGAGCCTTGATATATTGGAAAGCAAGTTTCATCTGCAACTATGACTAGCCTCATAACTGGCAGAAAAATATGTTCTAAGTGAACTGGAAAACTGCTTTCCAATAGACTATGGCTGTCCAACCTGTAAGATAATTTTAATTGTAAATGACCAAGAAAGCCTACAATTTTTTGCATTGAGCCATTTAATGTAAATACTATTTACATAAGCATTCTTTGTTTGTCATTTATTTTTCTCTAACTTCATTATTCTAGATATTAGAATGAAAACATTGGTTTTATATTGTATATTGTATTATAATTTGAGATGTTTCACGAAATACTCAAAATTACTTGTGAGAAAATGTAGTATGTCTGGTTTTACTTGACCTGCAACTTGATATGTATTGCGAATATTTTTGCGTACATTAGAAGTGAAGATGGAAATTGTAGCTTGGACTTCAAAATATATTACTGTTTCAAGTACCTTGAGTTCTGTTTTCAAGTACTGTACAATGAACTCAGATTTCATAATTACCTGTGAATGTAACCTGTGAAAGTAATTATTATTTCAGAGAATTCAAAAACCTGTTTGTTTACAATTTTCTAGTCATTGATGAAGGTAGTATTTTTAGACATTGTAAAAATGGTGTTAGAAATGGACAGATAAATACAGAAGCTTAAAATATTATTTTCTTTGTTTTGTTTCTTCTTTGTTTATTTTATTCTGCAATTGTTACTTATGTAAGTTTCATCTAATTTAAAGTAAAAAATTAGAATTTTTTTATAAGTGACACTTGTGTATCTGGATGTTGTCTTGGTGTTGTTTGGAAGTTATTAATAGCATTGCTCGTTATAGTTTTAATTCATACATAACCTTCTTTTGCTTCCTTTTTTGCAGGTCGGTTTACAGAAGATGGATCATTTATTGGACAATATGGCCCTGGAAACAAGCGACAGCAAGAAGATCAGCAGTCTCCATCTGCCATTGCCACATATGTGTAGTGTTAAAAGTGAAGTTCAGAGCTATGCAGGGTGTCAGAACCATGACAATGTCAAGGACCTGTTCAGAATGTCTTCTACCATGATATAATGTATTTTAATTGCTTTTCAAGGTGTCACGTCAGGGTTGATCAGATTGATGAGTGAATGGAGAAATGTTTATGGTTGTTCATTGTTTCATTTTCTGTTACCTGTTACTATACATGGTAATTAATTTGAAGTGATGAAAGGCATGCACCATTTGTTGAAAAATGGTGAAATGTATGCTTATCTTGTGATTATGATATGCAGTCTCATGCCATTGTATGTTATGTTTGATACACTGTATGCATAGTTTAGCATGCAGTATTGACTGTAAACATTGGTATGAGAGACTTATCTTTTGTCTTTTATTACTAGCTTGTAATATGAATATTGACTGCAAAGTTCATATTTCTATTATGGAATTGATGATTTTCACCATAAGAGTATGTACACATACTGATAGCTGAAAGTGAATCTCCTCAGACGCATGAGCAATCTGAAATTTTGAATCTCATTTCTATTAATTTGATTTAAAAATCTCAGAATGTTGGTTTCAGCTATTGTCCTGGATTAACCAGGATTGCTGTGCCAAGTAGTTGCCAACAGGACCAATTATTTAAACATTGTCAGATTATAAGGCTGTTAGTTTTGCCAGTTCGATCAATTTTTTAAACAACCCAAGATATTTCTGAAGAATTCAGGTATGAACCTGTTTAACTGTTAAACTCTTTGTTGGAATTTCTCTTCACATTTCCTTGTGCTTTCTGGCTGCTGTCGCTGCTTTTGTGTTGTGCATTTAAAGTTGTGAGTGTGTAACGATGGCAGCTTAACCGTTCATTACGAAATACGATAGCAGAGGCCTTGCTCGCAGGAGGTCCACCTCTAGATTTCCTCGTCAGTTTGTTCACTTGTGAGAAGTGCTTCTGATTGTAATATATTCCAATGATGCAATCTTCTCCTTTAAATGCACGGTAGGAGTTAGTTGTTAGAATTAGAGATTTGTAGTTAAATCTATAGAAAAAAAAATTATATATAGTATATACAATTACTGTTTTGTATGCCTCACGCCGTGCACTGCCCTTCGCTATATGATAGATTTAATTCTTTTCTTGTTATTGTACAGTGAGATGTGTATATGAGAAACTATGGTGTGGTAGTGCTGGAATAAATGCTATAAATCATGCCAATGTTTGGTGTGGGATAGAATATTAGGCTATTTATCATGCATGTAATAGCTGAACTATTGACACATAATTACATTATTGAATGGAAATTTTGCAAATCATTGTTCGAGGTGTTTTCACCTCTGTAACAAGTGAGAAATCTAGCATTTTTTAAAAGAAAATATTGAGGGATCTTTATGATCTTTTCTGAACCTCAGGACCACTTTGAACAGTGATATCCTAAATTTCCTTTTCTTAGTTTGTGTTACATGATAACTCACATATGGTTGGTTGTGAATGTCTTGTAAAATAATGAATGCCATACATGAACAATTGTTTAGACATGTGATAATTTCAAGTTCTTTGTATGGTTTGAAAGAAACTAACTGTTTTATAAATAGTTCATTTAACATTCTTTCCCATGTCGAGGGAGTATTAACTGTGTTGTTTATAGCTGCTAACTATTTGTGTGTATTATTAAGCTTAAAGTGCTGACTTATACAAACGTTGGGCATTGTTCTTGTATGTGAAACCAGTATTTCTCAATTGATGGATGTTGAGTGTTAATCTCCATTGTTCTGTTTCACCCATCTAGAAAAAATATGTGGTGCAATTTTTCTCCTTTCTTGAATCTCTCTTGAAACTGAGGAATAATACTCATACATTTACATGATCTATAGCATTAAAAAATTACAGCTAGCCACAATTTGTAATGGGACTCGCAATGCTATTTGACAGGTCTACATGTGCAGTATGTTGTTTACAGTTGGATCGCTGTATAAAAATATATCTTCCTGCACTTAAGATTTTATTACAAATGCATTTTTTTATTGAAACTTACAAATTGCTTTTTATATTTCGTGTTGTTGAATTACACATTTAATTATCTTAGCACAAGTGCCTTAAATAAGGCATTGTTGTACCAGTTAGATGAAACGGCTATTTTAAGAAATCCTGTGCACTTCTTGTATCATTGTATCTTGTTCTTATTCAAGTGCACGTTGATCACTAAACTTGCTGTCTAAAGTATTCATTATACATTTTTTTTAATCCAAAGGGAAAAAAATATTTGTTAAAAATGCCTCCATTTCTTTGTCTTGTATTTTTGTATGCTTGCAAATTATTTGGAGATTGTGACATTATTTTTTTATGTGGAAAGGAAACAGCTGCAGTTAATATTTCTTAGGGACTGCAATTGTGTAGTTTAAGTGAGAAGAAATTACCAAAAGTTGCACAACCCATATTTTGGGGAGAGAAAAAGTATTTTTGTATGCCATTTGCATATATTAATACGGTATTGGCTTTATCAGTTTATTTCATGATTATTTTCTTATATATCAGTAGGGCAATACTTTCTGAGAAAGTCTGTAGTTTAGAATGTATTGAGAGTTAATTTCATGAAAAGTTACATTTATTTTTATACTATGAAATAATTTAATTTTAATTAGATACATTTTCTATTTCTGTGATGCAACTATGGCATCTGTTTGGTTGCTAGGCAACAGGGAGATTAATACATTCCTTGAGAGCACTCGCTCTAGCTAATAATTGCTGAATCACATTGCAAGATTGTTGTTTCCAAGTAGTGGCTTTGTATTATGTTGACTTACTGTCTCCCTTTCTATGTGAAAAGTGTTTTTTATCTATTTTATTTTTTATGTTTACAGCCTATGGAAAAGGAATAAAAATCACAATATTGAATTTTTGTGTTTATATTTTTTATAACATTCCTTGTAGCATGTGAACATATTCAAAAAAGGGTAGTATTTCTATTTGCAAGTTGGTTTTTGGAAACGTGGTAAGGTGAAGACTTTTGAAATATTTCAGGTTTTCATGAATTCCACTAAAAGTACACTATTAAAATTATTTCACCAGAGAATATATTCATCAAAGTTTTTGCTGTTAGATTAAATCATTTTCATAAATGTGCCTGAAAAATTTTGATTAATTTCAAAAATACTTTTAGTTTAAGAAATGATTGAATTTTCGGTGTCGATGTTCGTATTGACCCACTAGGAAATCCCGCAGCGAATGCGATCGTCACCGGTCTCTCCGCCGATAAAAACCTGTTTTCAGACTGGAGCCGACCACTGCATTTATTTTACTGTGGCCACGTGACGTCACGCCTTCGGCGTCGGCAAGTGAACGAGCAACGTTAAGAGCTTCTTACAAAAACGTGTGTCTAGATCGCCCTAATACATAAATGTCTACAGGGTGATTGGATATTTTGCGATTTTAATTTGAATGATTCACGTGAATATCCTATGATAAACGAAAAGTTCACATGCGATTCTCGTGAACTCATTTGCATAAATCCGGAAAACGTGTAAGTATTGACAAGAGAAAGGGTGTTCTCAGGCATCCGTGAGTTATTTTCAATACGAAAAGGTCATAGAAGCAGTGATACGATGATGTAGTTGGACAATTTGCTTTCATAACTTTCAGCTGGTATACCAGATTATTCTCAGTAACGATTCTGAGTTTATCAGCCATATTCTTGAATATGTATGTAATGAGAATAAGCACTTATTGCAGTTCCCAGTTGAATCACTCCTCAGGAATGGCCCTTTTTTTTATCACATTTTATTAACTGGAATATGTCATGCCTTACAAGAACAACCGATGAACTGTCATAAGGCGCTATGTTGCCAAGGCAACCAAGTTTGCTGACTACCGAACATGGTGTTCGGGCGCATTCAGTTTTGTTTTTTTCTGTTTTAGGTCACCTGCTTTCATTTTATTATGAAGATAGCGAGTATATGGAAAACAGTAACCCTCTTTCTAGTGTGCGTATGTGCTAAAAATTCTCATGAAAAGGGAGATTTATCACTATGGATAGACGAGCAGCAGGTGAAAATGTTCAGTGGTATGTATGCAAAATGGCTTAACCAATCACACATTCGTGGCGCGCATGCTGAGACCTTGTAGAATCGGTTTTTGCGGTTAATTTAAAATAACCGAACTGAAACGGTTTTTCCGTGTCTAAAATTGTGTGTGTGGTGTTCTCTCTTTAAGAATTAGTGTGTACATTTCTTTATGGAACGCACAAATAATATTGGAAGTGCGTGCGAATTTTTGAGTCGTAAATTTTTCTTTCGAAAAATACTTGTAGTAATTGTTTGTAGCTTGGCAAATTGGGTACAAGGGAAGGGCATCTCAAATCTTAAGATGTGGCAGATATTGTATTCTGCAATATTGTGTTGATTGCTTTCTTTCGTGAATAGGGTGTCTGTTTCACATTTCTTTTTTTCTTTTCTTTGTGCAGTATATATTTGTTTGAATATTTAGAAAAAAATGTTCTGATTTAGGTTTTGCAATGGAAATATATGCAATCGTAGATGGTCATGTTTTACCATATATACTAGATCCTAACTTTGAAAAGTACTTACCTATTATACCATCAGAGGTGAGTTATGAGCTTCATGAGTGTGTTTTATACATTTTAGGTAATTTTCATTTTCATTGAATATGTTGTTTAAAGGTTGGTTATGTAAATTTCACATGGAAGTCAGGAATGAAAAAGTACAATTACAATTTTGATAGACTTTTGTCATTTGATGAAGCTATTTTGGAACCTCCAGTCATTTCCATTAAAACTAAAGGGCGAGTACCAAGACGTCCTAAAGGTGAGATTCATTGTTTGTTTTTTTGTTATCCAATTAGTTCATAATCTTCAATTTTACTTTAAACATTCTTTTTAATTTCTTTTGCATACATATTGAATGTGGTGATAGAAATATCCTCATACACTCTTGAGATGTGATGTAACTGTCAATCATATTTTTGGATATATTTTTTAAAAAGCAGTTTCTCTTCTGAACAGGATAGATAGTTATAGATAGGTAGATATATAGGATAGATAGATAGATAGATAGATTTCTTCTGGATAGAAGAAATTTCTTAATTATACGAGATTAAAATAGCTGCTAAAGTTAATTTATGAAAGGAAAATATAGACTGCTGTAATGGAATTAATTAATGAGAGTATTAAAAGTTCCATTGAAAACCTTTACATAATTGTGTACTAAGTAACTTTTATTCAGCTAAAGTAAAATTATTAGTTTTTCAAGGTAACAATTTTCCATTGAAGGGAGTATATCCCACCTTCGCAAGAAAAGAAAAAAAACATCAATGCTAATATATTTTAAATGTATGGGATGTATTTGTAAAATTAAAGTTCAGGTACCAAATATAAATTATATTATGAATCTTTGGTAAAGTTTTAAGTCAACATTTGTAGCAAAATTTAATCTTTGCTGAGTAAAGTGGAATTGAAAGTTCTCTGTCAGTACCTGGGTATTACATAGTATAATGAAAAACCAAGTTAACTTGGAAGCTCTAAATATTCAAGTAAGCCCCCAGGTAAAAACAACATACGTAAGATGAAGGATAGAGTTATATTAAAGTGCATATTTCATTTTCTGTATAAGGAATTAAGCAGGTGCCGACATAAACTCTTCACAGAGCATTGTGATGTATGTGAAGATGAATAATTAAATTTAAACCCACTTATTTAAAGAGGTCATATTTTAGTTAAGTTATTTACTCCTTTTAAAGGAATGGGTGGAAGTGATAATTCTATTTTATCATAGCATTAGGCTTTATTTGGTCATCAGCCCAATGATTACATTTGTGAAAATATTAAACAATAAAGTACAAGTAATTATATATTGTGTGTATGTCAAATTTCAATTAAATATATTTTATGTACAAATAAAATATTTAAATAATAATGGTAGGAAATGGTGTGGTGTTTACATTGGAAATAAATATGAGGCATTGTTGTGTTGTATTTATTGCTGGGGTGAGGTCAAGGAAGACAGGAGGAGCAGGCGGCGCAAGTTGGTGAGAGAAGAGGAAAATAGAGAAAGGGAAAAAGAGATGGAAAGGGGGAAAAAGAGGGACATTGTGGGGAAAATGAGAAACAGAGAGTGGAGGAAATGAGAAACAGAGAGTGGAGGAAATGAGAAACAGAGAGTGGAGGAAATGAGAAACAGAGAGTGGAGGAAATGAGAAACAGAGAGTGGAGGAAATGAGAAACAGAGAGTGGAGGAAATGAGAAACAGAGAGTGGAGGAAATGAGAAACAGAGAGTGGAGGAAATGAGAAACAGAGAGTGGAGGAAATGAGAAACAGAGAGTGGAGGAAATGAGAAACAGAGAGTGGAGGAAATGAGAAACAGAGAGTGGAGGAAATGAGAAACAGAGAGTGGGGAAAGTGAGAGACGAAGTGTGGGGAAAAATGAGGGAGGCAGAGAGGAATATTTCTGCAATTATTTCTTCTGTGGCAGCAAGACGCCAGGTACCAGTTAGTTTAAAATACATAATTTTTCTCTCTGAAACTTTTCTTCATACAATGACTAAAATCCATTTCCTAAAATGATCATATAAAGTAAGACAGTATTTCAGAAAATAAAGACGATGTGGTATTTGATAATCATGATAATCATTGTGGACGATGTGGTATTTGATAATCAATGATAATCATTGAAACAAAACAATCAACCGTGTTGGTTTCTTATTCATGCATTATCAAATTTTATTGACTTAGAAAGCACTAGGTATCAACAATGATGTAAGTAACACAATTATATCATGGTTCAACTGTAAAATATTTTTGTAAACTAGTGGTGCTACAGAATGGCACAGACTTTCCTGTATTAGTTTTCCATATCCTTTGGTCTCGGCTAGCTATTTGAACTTGGCGCACACTCTTGCCAGCTGCCATCTATCGCTGTCCAAAATTACTTCTTTTTAAAACATTTTCATAACTTTTCGGTTTCTGAATAGTAGAATGGAAATATTGTTTTAAGAATATTAAAGAACAGTGAAACCTCGTCCTAAATGGCAATTTTCTTTGAAAAATTTGGAGCTGTTTTTAAGAGAGTGGTGTTAGGAAATTGGCGTTAAAATCTTTATTTAAAGCACATTAATTCACAAATACAGCAGTGTTTACAAATTGTGGGAAACTTGCATATTAACAGTGTGAGAGATCTTTTAAATAATTACGTTTGTGTCATTTTTTAAAAAATCGAAAAAATGTCCCAAAATGAACTTAACGTTTCATTAAGGAGTGCAATTAACAGTATCAGTTCGAAAAGTTTGAAGAAAAACTTGAGAGCCATATTTGAGAAAATGGCGTTTGAGCGTTTCTGAAAATGCGGAATTTTGAGCTAGTTTTCACAGAAAACGGTTGAGTTTTCGAGAAACTTTGTTGCACGTTATTTAAAGCACATGTACTCAGAAATATAATTATGAGAACAAAATCGCCGCTGATGTGAATATTGACGTGAGTATATAACAACTGATGTGAATATTTACGATTTTTTTTTTTTTGAAAAAATAAAGGTATAGAGTATAATGGCATTTATGTAAACTCATAGAGTGCATTAGGCACTATCCTTACCAAAAGTTTAAAGAAATTTGGAGCCGTTCTTGAGAAAATCTTATTTTTGTATTTTTTAAAAATTGCACATGTCACATGTAATATTGCGCGCAAATTACTAAAATGTTTAAAAAAATGAATATGACCTGAAGGAAAGAACTCAATATGGAGAACAAATTTTATTTGAAGGATAAATCCCTATTTTCAGTATTGTAGTTGGAGGAAGATGCCGAAAAAATCGAACTTTCCCAATTCTCGAAAATTTAAAGTCAACCGTGAAAATCGGATCTATGCCACCTTTGAGAAGAGTGTAAGTATAAGTGTATTTTACTCTATTCTTACAAGAAATTTAAAAATAACATTTGTAGCCGTTTTTTGAGAAAATTTTCAAAATGACTGGGTGGCTTAGTGTAAAGTACCCCCAAATTGTGAATAAAGTTTTTCAAAATATCAAAGCTTCGACTATACTGCGATTTTTGTAGGAAGAGCTCTCAAGATAACTCAAATCCCATCTTCGCGATGGAATATGTCACGGCATTTCGTATCATTCACAGTCATTCCGCTAGATTTCGCACAATCGCGACCGTATGAAGCAGTGCTTGCGATCATGCGACTTCTACCGGCAAGACCGAGAAAAGACGCGAAATGCCGTGACATATTCCATCGCGAAGATGGGATTTGAGTTATCTTCAGAGCTCTTCCTAGAAAAATCGCAGTATAGAGCGAGATGGACGGAGTTTCTTCAATTTGGAAAAAATCGCACTTATGGTATAGGCGCTAATAGCGTTAACAGACGGACAGACAGACGGATATTTTGCTTTCAATTGGTTTTTCGGTATCAAGGACCCACAAAACAGGGATTCTGGCTACACCACGTGTTGGGGGATTTTGTTTTCTTAATTTAGCAACTATTTTTATCCACTTTTTCGTTATCAGATCCCGGCAATGAATTTTTTTCTGTCAAAAATTCGTCGTTTTTTTCGCGCAGCATTACGTAACTTTCCCTATATTACATATAGTACATGGTATATATTACGGGAAAGTAAAAATAATGCAAAACTAGTGGTGCTATATTACAAAACTTCGCGGAGCATTACATAACTTTCCCTATACTACATATACAGTACTTTGGTATAAATTACGGGAAAGTAAAAATAATGCAAAACCACAGAATGGCACAGACTTTCCCGTATTAGTGTTCTGTTTAGTTTGGTCTCGGCTAGCTATTCCGACCTGCCAATACTCTTGAATGCCATCTATCGCCGCCAAACAACTTTTAATTGGACATTTTATTAATTTTTCGGTTTCCTAATAGAACAAAAGTATTATTTTAAGAATATTAAAAAACAGTCTGTCCGTCCGTCCGTCCGTCCTTCTGTCCGTCCGTCTGTCCGTCCGTCTGTTCGTCCGTCTGTCTGTTCGTCCGTCTGTCTGTTCGTCCGTCTGTCTGTTCGTCCGTCTGTCTGTTCGTCCGTCTGTCCGTTCGTCCGTCTGTCCGTTCGTCCGTCTGTCCGTTCGTCCGTCTGTCCGTCCGTCTGTCCGTCCGTCTGTCCGTCCGTCTGTCCGTCCGTCTGTCCGTCCGTCTGTCCGTCTGTCCGTCTGTCCGTCCGTCTGTCCGTCCGTCCGTCTGTCCGTCCGTCTGTCCGTCCGTCTGTCCGTCCGTCTGTCCGTCCGCCTGTCCGTCCGTCTGTCCGTCCGTCTGCCCGTCCGTCCGTTTGTGTCCGTCTGTCTGTCTGCCCGTCCGTCCGTCTGCCCGTCCGTCCGTCTGCCCGTCCGTCCGTCTGCCCGTCCGTCTCTGTCTGTCTGTGTCCGTCTGTCTGTCTGTGTCCATCTGTCTGTCTGTGTCCGTCTGTCTGTCTGTGTCCGTCTGTCTGTCTGTGTCCGTCTGTCTGTCTGTGTCCGTCTGTCTGTCTGTGTCCGTCTGTCTGTCTGTGTCCGTCTGTCTGTCTGTCTGTGTCCGTCTGTCTGTCTGTCTGTGTCCGTCCGTCCGTCCGTGTCCGTCCGTCCGTGTCCGTCCGTCCGTGTCCGTCCGTCCGTGTCTGTGTCCGTCCGTCTGTCTCTGTGTCCGTCTGTGTCCGTCCGTCTGTCTGTGTCCGTCCGTCTGGCCGGCCGCCGGTCTGTCTGGCCGTCCGTCCGTCTACCCGGCCGACCGGCCGTCTGTCCTCGCCGTCTGGCTGTCTGTGAACACTGCTAGCGCGTGAACCATACGTACGATTACTTCCAAAATGGATATTCCCCGGGGTGGACCTGGTTCTAGTTGAAGGTTTGAGATTTTGGAAAAGATTCTGTAAAATTTGGGTGTACTTTACATGATGCCCTCCGGACATTTTCAAGCTCTTCTCAAAAATCGCAACAAATTTTTTCTTTAAATTTCTTGTAAGAATAAAGTAAAATTCTTAAGGTGGCATAGGTCCGATTTTCACGAATATCTCTAAATATCCGAAAATTGCGAAATTTTAAAATTTTTTCGGCTTCTTTCTGGAACCACAAAATTGAAGATAGAGATTTTTCTTTTAAATAATATTTGTTGTCCGAAGTGAGTTCTTTCATTAAGGTCATGTGCATTTTTTTGAAAATTTTAGTAGTTTTTGCGCAATATTGCGTGCAATATGTGCAATTTAAAAAAATACAAAAACAAATTTTCCCAAAAACGGCTCCCATTTTTTTCTTTAAATTTTCTGTAGGTATAGTGCCTAATGTATTTTAGGAGATAACAAAAATGCCTTATTGCTCTATTCTTTTGTTTTTTCAAAAATTGGAAAAATGTAATTTTTTTGTCTCTCACATCGTTAATATTTACATTAGCGGCGATTTTTTCACGTTATATTAACGAGTACATGTGTTTTAAATAATGTCAAGTAACGTTTCTCGAAAACATAGCCGTTTTCTGTGAAAAGTAGCTCAAATTCCGAATTTTCGGAAAGGCTCAAATGCCATTTTCTCATATATGACTGAATTTTTTTGTAACTTTTGTAATGGATAGTGCTAATCACACTATTTAATATATCGTAAAGTTTATTTGAGTTATTTTTTTTCAAAAATGATATATCTCAAAAAAGATCTCTCACATCTTTAATACCAGCAATTGCCAGCATTACTAATTGGCATTTACTAAATTGATAATAAAATAATAAATTGAAATAAAAATTGGCAATTACTAAATGGCAAAGCAATTACCAACATTACATTACCAGCAATTTGTAAACATTATTATATTTGTGAGTGTAGGTGCTTCAAATAACATCAAATGAAGTATTTTGAAAACTCAAAAATTATCTGTGAAAAAGAGCTTCAAATTTCGCGTATTTAGTTGCGCTAAAACGCCATTTTCTTGAAAATGGCACAAAATGTTTAAAAGAAAATTGCCATTTAGGACTAAGCGTTTGTGTTTTTTAATATTCTAAAATTAGTATTTCCGTTCTACCATTAGGAAAGTTAATATTAAAAAAATGTACTTCGTGTGATAAATGGCAGCTGGAATGAGTATGTGGCAATTCCGAATAGCTAGCGCAGACGCAAGGAAATAGAAAACTAATACGGGAAAGTCTGTGCCATTCCGTAGCACCTAGTTCTTATTCTTTTTATTTCGGGATAACCATCCCAGGGTCATTCCATATTAAATCAACCAGTCATTTTACATCACCATCTCAGATTCAGATGAAATTTGACACATAGGTAGTAAGAATAAAGAATAAGGAAACTACAAATTTTGAGTAAAATATTTCCACCCGTTTGTGAAATACAGCAATGTATAATTTTACAAAATTGGATTCCCGAACATTTTTAAATTCATGTAGAACCTCTCCAAATTAAGATAGAGAGTTGAAACAGGTGTGATTTTGCAGCTTTCTTTATAGCCTTTTATATGATATGCAACTTAATAGGGGTTGGGTTCAAAACGTTTTTCAAATTGAATTTAAAATTTTGATTTTGAGTTTACCCCATGAACCCATTGCATTCGCATGTTTAAACTTGCACCATCTGTTTGGAAATATATAGGGATTCTTTTAGGGATTTTTTCAATTTTTTTGAAGATGAGCATTTTGAAAAACTCAAAATCAAAGTTTTAAATTCAAATTTGAAAATCTTTTTGAGCCCAACCCCTATTTGGTTGTATATCATATAAAAGGCCATAAAGAAAGCTGCTAAATGACACCTGTTTCAGCTCTCTATCTTAATTCGGAGAGGTTCTACATAAATTAAAAAAAAAATCGGGAACCCAATTTTATAAAATTTTACACGGCTGTATTTCACAAACGGGTGGAAATATTTTACTCAAAATTTGTAGTTTTTTTATTCTTCATTCATACTACGTATGTGTCAAATTTCATCTGAATCTAAAAAGGTGAGGTAAAATTTTAATTAAAACTATGTTGATTTAATATGAAATGACCCCCCCCCCAGGGTTGACCCACTCACCTGCTTCCCCGGCGTTGGCTTCGAAGTCTGCTTGCCCGGCTGCTCCTGTGATGCCGGGAGGACTCATTCATGCGGGCGTGATTCAGGTTCGTGCATGCTTTTATGCACATTGAAACGATGTGAATAATAAAACAAATGAGTATTTAATTCGTGGTTTTGACTTCGAAGGGGAATCCCCGAGGTGAGGCCACTCATTACATTAAACCAGCAGCTTCCCCCCCCGAAAATATCGCTCGCATGAACGCGAACGCGTGAACGCCCTCACGTCAGCTCCCTTCGGCAAGACCACACGCCTCTCGCTCCGAGCAGGAGCAGCAACAGACACTGCATGCCTCCAGCTCCGATCACGAGCAGAGACAGCCCCCGAATGCCATGCCTCTCGCACCGCTCAAGAGCAGAGACAGCACCCGAAAGCTCGCTCCGCTCAGGAGCAGAGACAGCACCCGAAAGCTCGCTCCGCTCAGGAGCAGAGACAGCACCCGAAAGCTCGCTCCGCTCAGGAGCAGAGACAGCACCCGAAAGCTCACTCCGCTCAGGAGCAGAGACAGCACCCGAAAGCTCGCTCCGCTCAGGAGCAGAGACAGCACCCGAAAGCTCGCTCCGCTCAGGAGCAGAGACAGCACCCGAAAGCTCGCTCCGCTCAGGAGCAGAGACAGCACCCGAAAGCTCGCTCCGCTCAGGAGCAGAGACAGCACCCGAAAGCTCGCTCCGCTCAGGAGCAGAGACAGCACCCGAAAGCTCGCTCCGCTCAGGAGCAGAGACAGCAGCAGAGACAGCACCCGAAAGCTCGCTCCGCTCAGGAGCAGAGACAGCACCCGAAAGCTCGCTCCGCTCAGGAGCAGAGACAGCACCCGAAAGCTCGCTCCGCTCAGGAGCAGAGACAGCACCCGAAAGCTCGCTCCGCTCAGGAGCAGAGACAGCACCCGAAAGCTCGCTCCGCTCAGGAGCAGAGACAGCACCCGAAAGCTCGCTCCGCTCAGGAGCAGAGACAGCACCCGAAAGCTCGCTCCGCTCAGGAGCAGAGACAGCACCCGAAAGCTCGCTCCGCTCAGGAGCAGAGACAGCACCCGAAAGCTCGCTCCGCTCAGGAGCAGAGACAGCACCCGAAAGCTCGCTCCGCTCAGGAGCAGAGACGGACACTGAATAAATATCCGGCCGCGGCGATCCCAAGTCCAGACCTCAGCGACGGTAGCGGTCCCTCATCCCTGCAGAATGCGCCAGATTCCCAGTCGTGGGTGGGCGCGTCTGCGACGGCGCCTTCGGTGACACGCCTCCCGGCCGTTTGGAGAGATTGACTGACCCATACCCATTAAAAACGAAATAACCCAAACAGAAGAAAATTGGGTGTGTAGGAGTTCTCACTGGCACAAGTGCGCCGAGCACGTGTCTGGTTAGTTTCTAAACTCATATTCCTGGGGGATCTCTGTAAGGGGTATCTATAACAACAACAGGGGATCTCTGTCCTTGCCTGGCGTCATGCACGCTCCTCTTCCTTTCGCCTAGCAGGGGCCCTGCAACCCTCCAGTCTGTGGCGGCGGTGGCGGTGGCGGCGCAGTCCATAGGACACGGACCCGACGGTTCGGACAAATCGACTGGCCCAAACCAATTAAAATTGACATAAGTCAGTTACGACAAAATTGGATTTTCCTAGAGGCCGGAGTTCTCACGGGCACACGTGTGCGCTTATGCTCTGGAAAGTTTCAAAACTTGAATTCCGAAAATAATTTAATTTTGTGGCTACGAAGCTCGCGCCCTCGCCGTCAACGCAAAGAACCCACAGTGCCCTGAGATCGAGCGTGCCCGCGCAGTCCTGAGCCAGGCTGAGGGTTGAAGCGTCGTGGGCGGTCAGCTTCTTACTCTGTGGCCACAGAGTAAAAGTTCTCAAGTCAAAAATCTTAGTTCCGAGAAAACAACGGTTAGATTATTGAGCCAACGCTTTTTCCTACGTTCAACGCTATTTCCCAACGCTTTTTTCTCGTTAACTCGTTTCACTGCTACGCGTTAGGAGCGCCGGTCGCCGCGCTGTGCTGAGCCATCCGGCGGCCGCCGCACGCCCTGTGCTGAATACTTTTTCGTGCGGTGTTCTCTTGCGCGCGCTCTCAGTTATCAAAACAACGTACACTTTCCATCTTTTTAGATACGGGCTTTTGACCGGCACCTGATCGTACCAAAAACCAATGCCAAATGTCTAATTTATAAATCGAAAATCAAGACGCATACCGTACACCAGGAAAGCAAAGTCACAAGTGAGAAGCAGTCCCCGGAAATGTGTTGAAGTAAACACGGAGGGTGGATAGACAAAAGCGTTTTCTATTCTGGTACTGCAATAATCTTTTGACCTGCTCTTGCTTGGCGCTCGCCTCTCCTCTCCCTGTCCTCCGCGCGCTGG
The DNA here is from genome assembly GCA_031308135.1 of Acheta domesticus. Taxonomy (NCBI): domain Eukaryota; kingdom Metazoa; phylum Arthropoda; class Insecta; order Orthoptera; family Gryllidae; genus Acheta; species Acheta domesticus. Next base: position 164,884,934 of record JAHLJT010004567.1, read on the forward strand.
ACGTAGTGGCCGGCGGCAAGCAGCCCATGCCTTCCAAAACACGAGAAAAATCTCGCAACAGAAGCATTGAAACGCTATTTAGTGGGCACCAAAATAAAATTCAAAGTGTCTAGAACAGGACCCATGTAGTGGCAATCGCCTAATTTCGAACGCGACCGAACAACGAACACGAGAACCCGAAAGAGCAGCGCGACGCACCGGTGCGTCGATAGCAGTGGTGGCACGGCGAAGTCTGACGCACCGGTGCGTCGTTAGCACTACGGGCACGGCAATGCTTGCCGCACTGGAGCGTCGTTAGCAGTGAAAGGGTTAAGGAGGCAACATTTGAGTTAGGTCGTTTTACTAATATAAAATAGATACTTGTAGTTTCAGTACTTAACCCAATTTCGCCAAAAATTGACCTAAGAACTTTTACCCCATGACCGCAGTATTGTCGGTCTGTGAAATATTATTTTGCGCCCCCCTCCAAACCTCATCATAGACGACCGTCCCATTACAATAAGGAGTTCAAGAAAGGACGTGAAAGTGTTGAAAATAAGGAACATGATCGCCGTCCTCGGACCAGCATTACAGAGGAGAACATTCGCTCGATTCGGACACGTGTTGAAGAGGCTCGACGTCGGACAGTTTGACTTTTCACCAGAGGTTGGAATTAGTTATGGAAGCTGTTAAGCAATCACAAAAGACCTAGGGTTGCGTAAAGTGTGTGCTAGGTGGGTCCTTCGTGCTCGACCACAGAACAGAAGTTGAGATGTTTGCAGGTCTGTCAAGAGCTTTCAGCGCGGTATGCAGAAGACGGGAAAGTATTTTTGAATCGCATTGTCACCTGCAGTGAAATTTGGGTCCATCATTACACGCTCACGTCAAAAAAAGAGGGTAGGGAATGGCGGAGAAAGGAGTAGGCAGCCCCTGTGAAAACCAAGACTCGGCTGTCAGTTGGCAAGGTGCTTGCCACTGTTTTGTTTTTTTACAGACGTGGCGTTTTGCTCACTGATTTTTTGCATGAGCTTAGGACAATCAATGCTGCTTATTATTGTGGACTTTTGAGTGAGAGAAGGCGGCTTATCGTTCCAAAAGACGTGACCAACCAATTCGAGACGTCCTTCTGCTTCACGACAACGCTCGGCCCCATACTGCAACTCTAACTTGCGTCAAATTAGAGGAAATGAGATGGGATCCACTTGAACATCCTCCCTATAGCCCTGACCTATCACCCTGCGATTTTCATCTGTTTGGGTCACTTAAAGAAGCACTGGGAGGGCAACGATTCCAAGACAATGCGGGAGTGGAGGCTTTCATACACTAATGGCTCATGGCACAATCCAGTTCCTTTTACAATGTCGGGATTAAAAATCTCCCAATCCGCTGGTCAAAATGCATTTCGAAAGCAGGAGATTATGTGGAAAAATAAAATGTACTTAGTTGCTACATTACACCACATAAATTTTTTTTAATATTCTCGTTTATATTTGATTCACCATCGTATATTGGAACAAAACTGAGACCTGTGCCATTTTTGGACATCCTTTACTCGAACCCAGGGAAAAGTTTAATCAAAAAATTTCGAACCATTTTGGACAAAAATTAGTGGTGCTAAAACAGCACGTACTTTCTCGTCCGTATTTTGATTCAAAATTACGCGAAGAGTACTCAAATTTTCGAGAAATTGTACATGACCTTATTTCAAAATCTGTCTAGTATGAAATGATTTCACAAAGGGAAAAAGTCTCTATCTTTAAATTTTTGTTCTAGGAAAAGACTCCGAAAAAAATTGAACTTTTTCAATGTTCAAAAAATCAGTTTTCAAGTGACGTCACTACAGTGCTTCTGACCGAGAGGTCCTAGTTTCGAGTCCAAACCGTGCATAGTGTGTCCAACTAGCTGGAAGTAGCCCAACTAGCTGGAATAGTAGGCCAACTAGCTGGAAAAAATTCAATTTTCGACTGAATTGAAAGAGCAAAATTGTTATTTTTCTGTGTAGTAGTATGTCTGAACTATGTGGAAACGTTGTTAGTTTTCTCTTGAAGGTCACAAGGACCCCATGGTGCATGTCCAAAGACGTCCATCGCCGCTCCGCCAGCGGTCAGCTCCGAATGGCCCTTTTCAGTCCATAAAGTTCTCTTCGTAGGAATACACTACTCGTCTCATTCTGTGATTTGTGGGTTTACTATTAGTAATCTACATGCTTTTACGATTATTTTTATGTGGATAAAATTTAATTATTTATTTTTGACGTGCCTTAAAACGTTAATGGAAAAGGTGAGCGATTTATATTGAATGTATTACACGTTCAATTAGAGTTTTAGTGTATTATACACCATTATCCACCTTTCGGGCCATATTCATTTTAAAACTAGTACTTTTGTGTTTCTGATCGTGATAACACTAGCTGCTTATACCTGCTTATCTGAATTATATATACATTTTTACAGAAAGGGTCTTCAAGTTACCCGCAGGTTGTTATTTGATATATGAGTAACAAATTCAATTGATAAGAGATCTGAAGCTGTATCAAATGTTTTCTTACGTGAATTACGAATTATAGAATCTCACAAAGCATTTTTGGACAAAATTAAGTCTTACGTTTGATGTATTTGTCAAAAAGTTGGCAGACTTGCTTGAGTTGTGAAGAAAGACAGTCCTGCCCCCCGCTCCCGGGTCCCAATCGTGGCACGTGGCTTCTGGGATCCCAGCCGTGCTGCCGAATTATGACTGCCTCAGAAGAGGGGGTATGGAAAGATATTGGGAGGGGATACGCAAAAGCCAATGAGAAGCCTTTGATGTGAGAAGCTATGTCACATCTCCGGCAGTCGAAACCACACAGCGCATGGTCGTGAGTTCAATGACCTCGCCAACGAAGTGAGGTAGTTCAAGGGATGTTTCTCGGCCCATCACATCCAGCGAGGGAACTAACGCCTATTGGACCGCGCACGTAAATGACGGAAGGGAATAGAGAAACAGAGTGAGATACTTAACAGATGAAAATAAAATATTTTACTGAAAATGTTTTTCAGTGATGGAAAACTAGGGGATGTAACACATCACTCGCATGCATTGAGCCTACGCCACTGAGTTTACGGATTATGAGTTAGGGATAACTGCAGCACACATTAATATCGCGCGTAACGTGGAAACGAGCGACCCATGCTAGGCTCTTAAAATGTTTTACTAGTCATTGGAGGGACAAGAGCTTAAGTTAAGTTAATGCCTTATTTTACGTGGCGAGACTCGTGCCATCAGGTCCGCTCTTCGGTCTGACCACACAAATTTCTCTACGCTTCTCCATCTAGCGGAGAAAGAAGGTATTATCTCGGGCGACGAAACAGGCGATTTGAATTTAGCTCAGAAGCTTCATTTAGGCTTTCTTTTACATGCAAGTAAATCTCCTAACATGGGACAGCCGGTTTTACTTCCCCTCCGAAGGAAGGCTTACGAAGGATTTTTTCGCCCGTAAGAATCCACGGCCTCGATCGGATTTGAACCCGCAATCTTGGGTACAACAATCCGATACGCTGACCGTTATACCATCCGAATAAGGGGGGGCAGTGAGGAATGACGGGGAGCCTGCGATGCCAGAGTTCTGTCCCTTGAGCTGTATTCTAAAAAAATAGTTTTGTGAACCTTATATTTTTGGAGATTTACCTCTTCTGGGAACCCCTACTCCGTACAGTGAGTGACCAAATATGAGTAGTAACTCGAAAATTGAATTGGAGTAGAGACAAATAATATTCCACGGCTGGCTGAGTTGGCTCTGGGCATGACCTCTGACCGGGAGGTCCTGGAGTTCGAGCTCCAACTGTGGAAGGATTTTTGACCCTAGCTAGATAGGGCGAATTCAACTCCTGCCTGGAAAATAATTCTAGCGGCCGACTCCTCTGATCGAAAGTTTTCCGTGATTTCTCCGATCAGCACCAGGTGAATGCCGGAGCAGTTCCCTAACAACGGGCCACGCTCCTTCCACTTTCTTGTCCTATACTCACTTCTTATTTACACTACACTGCCCACATATAGGGAACTTAAGAGTTTGTCCCGGCTGGGGCGATGTTCCTCTGGTGGGAGACACCTGGATGGATAAAACCACGCAAGCCGAAGTGTAGGTCGGTGGGAAGAACAACGCCACATCCCGTGATAAAACGTGCATTACATTTACGGGACTAATGACTACAGCTGTTAGCATGCCTGTGAACAAGAAATCAATCAATCAATATTCCACAAAAAATTAAAGTGATCATTTCATTTTCTATGAAATTTAATTCCAGTGTTTCACAATATTAGAATATTAACTCACACACACACACGCAATAAAAGGCAAACTTTAGTCGCTAATTGCTCTGGCGTTCGAATCTCCCACCCCCCCTGGTGTATCAGCAGTCTTGTCACCGACCAGGCATACGCTTACATCTTTACCGCACATTTCTGGGAATGATCATTTGAAGTTAGGATACAGTAGGAAGCTATTTTCAGTTTGAAATTAATGTTTTACCAACTGTGGAATGTTTGCACGAGTCCCAGTGGTGTATTTTGAAGTGGTAGATGAGAGAAAATAACCTTTCTTTCATGCTATGAAATCAAAAATGTGCATGGTGTTAGAAATGTACTTTCTTAACAGTTAATGATAACATAACTGATAGGTAAGACATGGATGCTGTTAAAAATCATCTATAAAGATGCAAGCTAATAGTAATTTTTTGTTTTATCTTTTCTCACCTAACCCTACAAATCTGAGCCTTCATCACTGTAGGAAATTCCTACAAAAAGACAATTTTAACAATTAAATTTAACAAAGGTGAAATTTTTTTCCGAAACCCAATGCAAATTCCAAGTAGATGAAGACATTGTACATTTTAAAATTTAGTGATGACACAGAAAAAATCTTCCAAAACATATGACAAAATTAATTCTGTTCCACAAAATTACAATAAAAAAATGCTTGAATTTGTAAAAATATAAATTTCACAATCAGTGTAACTTTTTGCTAGGAGAAGAGCTCTGTCTTTTTTCAACATATTGCTATTGAAGCAAATTCAAACAAAATTATAAGTAATGTCACCACTTCGAGTGATATTTAGTGTGACTCTTTCACGAATAAACACATTAAATGATTTGAAAGGATAATTTAAATCATAAGAATTTCGAAAAAGAGAAATGTTACTCAAAATTACAACAGAAAAATAAAAAACTTTCATTCAGCTCCGACTTATTACTGCCTCCTGAAATAGCTTATAATCAAGTAACATTTGAATAACAGTTTAATGCAGAAAATTATTTGAAATATGTTTCAGTTTTGTGGTAATACACCTTTCGAAAAACAATTATAACAAAGCTACTTACAAGAACATTTATTAAAAGCACAATCATTAAAGTTGTAGGAAGTTGTTTTCCAAGTCGTGGTCTTCCGTGGAAGTATTTGAAAGGGAAGATGTACAAGATGAATTAGCAGTGGAATTCGTCAATTTCGAATGGATTGAACACACGTGTGTACCCATTAAAGTATTTTCCTGAATAATTTTTGGTTGTAACGTTGGTCGTACAATATCGTACACAATCCAACAGACGTCACCGGTTTTGGTGAGTGTTCGTACCACTTGGGGCATGTGTTTGGAACTTCGAGGGCGGTACAGATCTGCCAGTGGAGGTAGCTACACACCCTGTCATGTCTTTTCAGGTATTCGGTCTTTGCTAGGATTGGACAAGCTGAGACAATATGATCAATGGTTGCTACTTGCTCCTGGCAAATGCAGCATTTATCATCTTGGGAAATTTTGAGAACCGCTTTATCATAATGTCGTGTTCTCAACGCCTCATCTTGAGCAGCTACTAGAACTGCTTCCGATTCTGGCTTCATTCTTCCCCTTTTAAGCCACATAAATGATTGATCTTTATTGATCTGCACCTTGTCCATTCTTTTTAGGTATTGCCCGTGGAGTGGTTTGTCTCTCCACGATTTCTTTAACATTTTTTGTGTCTCACACTTCATGTTTAGCAGCATCAGAAGTTCAGTGTCTGCGTTATTCGACGTGTCTTGCTTAGTTTTCTTCGCAATGCATCTTGCTACACTAACAATGCTTCTGTTTCCCATTCTTCGGTCAGATTTCATGACCTGCCTCATTAGACGGTCATCTTGATGGCTGACTACATACTTCCCCAACCCGACTATTGCGTTGTGCCAGGAGGCCTCAATTTGTCTGAGGCCTCTTCCTCCTTCCTTACGTGACACATAAAGTCTATGTATATCAGCTCGAGGGTGGGAAACATGATACATTGTTAGCAGTTTTCTGATTTTTCGATGCATGGTGCGAATTTCTTGCTCAGTCCAGTTCACTAGTCCAAAACTGTATTGGGCTACAGGTACCGCCAAACTACCTATTGCAGATATTTTATTCCTGGAATTCAGAGCGGACTGCAGGACCAGTCTCACTCTCCTATAATACTCCCTACGAATTCTCTCTTTAGTTCTGTCGTTCGAGATGGTTTCACATTCTTCAATGCCCAGATATTTGTAAGTTTTACCTGGCTCAAGATCTTGAATCACAGTATGCGTATCAATTTCAATGTTCTCAGACGTTGTGAGTTTCCCTCTTTTTAAATTGATTTTTGCACACTTGTCAAGACCAAACTTCATGCAGATGTCATTGTTAAAGTCATTCACGACAGACAGCATTTGGGAGAGAATCGCTTCATTCTTAGCAAACACTTTCAGATCATCCATGTAAAACAAATGTGATACTGGCCCTTCATCACCATGGAGCTTAAAACCAAAGTCAGCTTGCGACAACTGTCTCGATAGTGGGATCAAACTAATGCAAAACAGCAGAGGGGATAGACAAATTCAAACTGATCGCACGATAGCGGCAAACAAACCGGATATAGTGATCCGGGATTTGGCGAAAAAATCGTGTTTACTTATCGATGTTGCTGTACCTTGCGATCAAAACGTCGTTACCAAGGAGGCAGAGAAACGTCTTAAACACAAGCGTTTGGAAATCGAGATCAGCCGAATGTGGGGCGTAAAAGCACAGGTCGTCCCGATAGTTATCGGAGCTCTGGGATTTGTTCCGCAAAATTTGAGTAAGAACTTGTCTAAACTCCCTGGTAATTCAAAAGACTGGGAAGTGCAAGAAATTGCTTTACTTGGAACAGCCCACATTTTGCGTAAAGTATTGTAGAGGCACTGATAGTCACCGGATCTGCTCCTTAGGTAGCTGGTTGCAACCTGGAGTAGATTTTCTATTCAGCCGACTCATAACATCTTTAGTGGTGATGTAATGGGAAAATAATAATAATAATAATAATAATAATAATAATAATAACCCACCTAAGGAGTACACGACCTTGCAGTTGGTGGTGGAGCTTGAGTACCCCCATGAGCCTTAAAGCTATGTCAGTGGTAGCCTAGCTACCGGTAGGGCCTCCCTTGCTGAATAGGTTGAAGGTGAGGGGTCAGACGAAGAAGTACTCCATTTTGAGGAGAGTGGGAAGTAAGTAGAGAGGGAATGGTCATGAACCTTTGGACTCCCTGTTGTCGGCCCATAGAGGGTACAGGAGAGAAACTGGGTTGGCACACCAGGCCACTGATTAGAGTGGAGGCCCGAACCTTGCATTAGCCAGCGAAGGAGGCTGCCCTCAGCAGTCAGTGAAAATCCCGTAGGGTTTAGTAATGCCGACTGGCGATCGGAGGGACCCCTTGCTGGGCCTTGCGGGGGGATGCCCCGAGGCCACTGTGGGTCGCAGTAACGGATGACAGGAAACAACCCGAGGGTTAAGTGTGATCTGTGAACTCGAACTTGCGTCCCGCGAATCTTCAATTCAAACCAATGAGCAAAATGGATAGAACAAGAAATGTAATGAATCTTAACATGCATTGTTCTACCAATGTCCCATACCTGCTCAGAAACCGAGCTAATGTCACCTTGTCGACGTCTGGCCATCCCACGGATGTTAGTCCCAGGGACCCAGAGCAGGCAGTAGCTCGAAGCCATCGTCAGAGATGGACTCGGGATGAATTAAAGGAGGTGATGTGGTGCTTTTACTATGCAAAAGCGAAAAATGGGGGCTCAGAAATAGAAGTCTTCAAGGTATGGAGAGAGCGGAACCCAGATATGAGACCTACCCTAGACTCAAAGAGCTTGCCAGTCAACGTCACTACATACTCAGCAGTGGAAAATTCACAGCAGAACAACTTGCTGACATTGAGAGAAATGCGGAGTATGTACTTCGCTCGAACTATCCACATGACGAACATGTAGAACTTGAAAATGATGATCCCATGGAAGGTCCATCTCTTTCCAGTGAAACACATGTCAGTGGTGAACACTCATCTGGCAATGAATCACACGATAAGGACATGATGCGAAATCTCCTTCGGCGCGAGATAGAAAGAGTTAGTCAACTTCCGTTTGAATCTCGCGAACCGTTGAGGAGAATATACGAAAATGCCAAAACTAAAAGAGTGATAGAAACAGTGAATTCTGTCTTAAATGAGGTGGTAGTCCCCAGGCAGAGATCTAGATATTACTGAAATCAATCACATCATATATGCAACTGGATATCTAGTATCTCAGATAATTTTGGGGCCAGCCAAGAACACGACGGCCGACAGAAAAACAGAGTAAACAGCTCTGTACCCCCATGGATGAACAGAATTATGAAACGGATAGCCGACACTCGGCGAGAAATATCACTCTTAGCTGAGGCATCTTCTGAATCAAGGCACACCTCTAAAGTTCAACGAAAAATATTTTACGTTGAACAAAATACCAAATTGAAAATGACACCAGCAGGCTATTGGTAGTTGAGAGACTAAAGAGAAAACTCAAGCATGGGCTCAACGAATTAGACGTTACAAACGCAGAATAGATTTCCGTGTGCAGAATCGGTTGTTTGAAACAGACGCGAAGAAATTCTATCGCAATCTGACTCAGAAACCGAATGGCAATGCTGTCACTCCTTCAAAAGATGATGTCGAGGCATTTTGGGCAGCAATCTGGGAAGAGAGCAGATCCTACAACAAAGATGCATCTTGGCTTCAATCTGAAGTTGATGCTGCAAATGAACTTGTCGAAACAGTGGAAGATGTTCACGAATTCGTGGAAGAGGACCTCTTCCAAGCAATTAAGAACATGGGAAACTGGAAATCCCCCGGGATTGATAAGATCCAGATTTATTGGATTAAGAGACTAACAGCATTACATCCGCATCTGGCAAAGGCTATTAATAAAATTTTAGAAAATCCAAAGGAACTCCCGGAATGGCTCACACGCGGCATCACGTATCTGCTACCCAATGAGGGAGACTGCTCTTTGGCGAAGAACTACAGGCCAATCACTTGTCTGCCAGTACTGTACAAAGTTATAACTTCAGCCATAGCTGACAAATGTACAGACATCTAGAGAAGAATCATCTAATGCCAGTTGAACAAAAAGGATGTCGTAAAGGTTCTTATGGCTGTAAGGAAATCTTGCTACTGAATAAAGTCATCTTGAATGATGTAAAGAAACGAAAACGTAACTTGAGCATGGCTTGGCTTGACTACCAAAAAAGCCTTTGATAGTGTACCACACGATTGGATTTTGAAGACCTTGGAGATCTATCGATTTCATCCTAGACTTATTGAATTTTGCAAGGCTAGCATGAAGTCGTGGAGTACCAGGTTACTAATACAGAGCAGAAAGGAAGCAGTAGAGATCAGAAGTATTCAGATCAACAGGGGTATTTTTCAAGGAGATTCACGATCCCCTCTGCTGTTTTGCATTAGTTTGATCCCACTATCTAGACAGTTGTCGCAAGCTGACTTTGGTTACAAGCTCCATGGTGATGAAATGCCAGTATCACATTTATTTACATGGATGATCTGAAAGTGTTTGCTAAGAATGAAGCGATTCTCTCCCAAATGCTGTCTGTCGTGAATGACTTTAGCAATGACATCTCCATGAAGTTTGGTCTTGACAAATGTGCAAAAATCAATTTAAGAAGAGGCAAACTGACAACGTCAGAGAGCATTGAAGTTGATATGCACGCTGTGATACAAGATCTTGAGCCAGGTAAAACTTACAAATATCTGGGCATTAAAGAATGTGAGACCATCTCGAACAACACAATGAAAGAGAGAATTCGCAAGGAGTATTACAGAAGAGTGAGACTTGTCCTGCAGTCTGCTCTGAACTCCAGGAATAAAATATCTGCAATTGGTAGTCTGGCGGTGCCTGTAGTTGAGTACAGTTCCGGACTAGTGGACTGGACTGAGCAAGAAATCCGCATCATGGATCGAAAAACCAGAAAACTGCTAACAATGCATCATGTCGCCCACCCTCGAGCTGATGTACATAGACTTTATGTGTCACGTAAGGAAGGAGGAAGAGGCCTCAGACAAATTGAAGCCTCCTGGCACAATGCAATAGTTGGAATGGGAAAATATGTAGTCAGTCATCAGATGACACGTCTAATGAGGCAGGTCATGAAATCTGACCGAAAAATGGGAAACAGAGGCATTGTTAGTGTAGCAAAAAGCATTGCAAAGAAAACTATGCAAGACACGTCAAAATTACACAGACACTGAACTTCTGGTACTACTAAACATGAAATGTTGAGACACAAGAAATCTTAAAGAAGTCGTGGAGGGACAAACCCCTCCATGGAACAAAATCTAAAAAGAATGGACAAGGTGCAGATCAATAAGGATCAATCATTTATGTGGCTTAAAAGGGGAAGAATGAAGCCAGAATCGGAAGCAGTTCTAGTAGCTGCTCAAGCTGAGGCGTTGAGGAACACGACATTATGATAAAGCGGTTCTCAAAATTTCCCAAAGATGATAAATGCCGAATTTGCCAGGAGCAAGTAGCAACCATTGATCATATTGTCTCAGGTTGTCCAATCCTAGCAAAGACCGAATACTTAAAAAGACACGACCAGGTTGTGTAGTTACCTCAACTGGCAGATCTGTACAGCCCTCGAAGTTCCAAACACATGCCCCAAGTGGTACGAACACTCACCAAAACCGTGTGACGTCTGTTGGATTGTGTACGATATTGTACGACCAACAAATTCAAACGGATCGCACGATAGCTTGCAAACAACCCGATATTGTTATCCGGGATTTAGAGAAAAAATCCGTGTCTACTGGTGGATGTTGCCTGTGCCTTGCGATCAAAATGTCGTAACCAAGGAGGCAGAGAAACGTCTTAAATACAAGAGTTTGGAAATTGAGATCAGCCGAATGTGGGGCGTAAAAGCACAGGTTGTACCGATAGTTATCGGAGCTCTGGGATTTGTTCCGCAAAATTTGTGTAAGAACTTGGCTAAACTTCCAGGTCATTCAAAAGACTGGAAGTGCAAGAAATTGCTTTATTTGGCACAGCTCACATTTTGCGCAAAGTATTGTAGAGGCACCGTTAGTCCCTAGATCTGCTCCTTAGGTAGCTGGTTGCAACCCGGAGTAGATTTTATACTCAGCCGACTCATAACATCTGTAGTCGTGATATGGAGGATCAATAATAATAATAATAATAATAATAATAATAATAATAATAAAATTAAAAAAATACTATCGGCGAGGAAGGAGGCGCGTCGAATTTCAGTGGCGACACCACATAGTAAATATTATTGGAGAAGATATTCATTTCATGGCATGACTTGAAAAATGCTTCTTCTTCTTCTTCTTCTTCTGTCTTCTTCGTTCTTCTTGAAGTGCCGTCTCCATTACTGGAGGTTGGCGACCACTTCCCCGAACTTTTCTGTCTTGTGCCACATGGAACAACTCAGAAAGCACTCGAGATACCTGTCTATTTTCGGATGTTTGCCAATCAGGACATCTTCCTGGCCCACTCCCCGTCTACCCTGAACTTTCCCCATCATTATTATTGTATTAGTTAATATTTGGGGTTTCTAAGTTGGGGGAGCCAGATATACTTGTTTTTCTAATTTTAATAATTTCTAATATTTCTCGGCATATACCATTTCTCTCTAGTATGTAGTCATTACGAACTTGTGCAGTCCAGGGGATTCTCAACATTCTCCTGATCATCCACATCTCGAATGTCCTTCAGTCTATTAATTGATGCTGTTTCAGAGTCCATGTTTCAGACCATATAAGAGAACAGTTGTCACGTAACATTTTGCCACTCTCCATCAGAGGATAAAACTCAAGTCTCTGCTACATAGATAATTTCTCAATTTTGTTGAATGTGGATCTTGCTATTTCAATTCTTGGTTTTATTTCCAATCTGATGTCCACGACTCGGTTTAAAATGTGTCCCAAATATTTATACTGAGAAACCTTCTCAATCTGTCGATCGTTGATGAATAGTTGAAATGGTTCCTTCCACCTTTCTTACTAATTAGCATGTACTTTTTTTTATGTAAATGTATTTGTAATTCATAATTTTTATTTCTAATTCACCCAATTTTCCTAATTTTACAATTAATAATATTAAAATTGACAATGAACATCCACCAAAATAATGAGTTACTTTTTATTCATATTTGTCTTGTAAATTGTAGTATTGTTTTTTACTTTTCCCGTATACGTACTATACACGGAGTGATATACGTAGTATAGGGAAAGTTATGTAATGCTGCACGAAAAAATGGCCAATTTTCGTCGGAAAAAAATTAATTGCCGGGCCGTGAAAACGAATAAGTGGATAAAACCAGTTGCTAAATTAAGAAAAAAAATCCCCTAACACGTGGTGTAGCCAGAAACCCTGTTTTCTAGGTCCTTGATACCGAAAAACCAATTGAAAGGAAAACGTCCGTCTGTCTGTCCGTCTGTGAACACTGCTAGCGCCTAAACCATACGTACGATTTCTTCCAAAATGGATATTCCCCGGTCGATCTGATTCTAGTCGAAGCTTTGAGATTTTGAAAAAGATTCTTCAAAATTTGGGGGTACTTTATATGAAGCCCCCGGGGATTTTCAAAATTTTCTCAAAAACGGCTCCAAATTTTTTCTTTAAATTTCTTGTATGAATAGAGTAAAATACACTTATTAACATGGCATAGGTCCGATTTTCACGTATAACTCTGAATTTTCGAAAATTGTGAAAGTTTGAATTTTTTTCGGCGTCTTTCTCCAACTACAAAATTGAAGATAGAGATTTTTTCTTCAAATAAAATTTGTTCTGCATATTGAGTTCTTTCATAAAGGTCATGTAAATGTTTTTCAAAATTTTAGTAGTTTTCGTGCAATATTGCGTGCAATATGTGCAATTTTAAAAATTACAAAAACAAGATTTTCTCAAAAACGGCTCCAAATTTTTTCTTTAAACTTTTGGTAGGGATAGTGGTAAATGTACTCTATCAGATGACATAAAAGCCATATTGGTCTATCGGTTGGTTTTTTCAAAAATTACAAAAATGTAAATTTTTTACTTGTCTCTCACGTCGTTAATATTTACATTATCGGCGATTTTTTCACATTATTATATTTACGAGTATATATGCTTTAAATAATGTCAAGTAAAGTTTCTCGAAAACACAACCGTTTTCTGTGAAAAGTAGCTCAAATTTCGGCATTTTCAGAAATGCTCAAACGCCATTTTCTCATATATGGCTGCAAATTTTTTCTTGAAACTTTTGTAACGGATAGTGCTAATTACACTCTTTAGTATAGCGTAAAGTTTATTTTGAGTTTTTTTTGTTTTTTCAAAAATTACATAAATGTAATTTTTTGAAAGATCTCTCACATCTTTAATATGCACATTACCAGCAATTTGTAAAGATTATTATATTTGTGAGTGTAAGTGCTTCAAATAACTTCAAATAAAGTATTTTGAAAACTCAAAAATTTTCTGTGAAAATGAGCTTCAAATTTCGCATTTTTAGTAGCGCTAAAACGCCATTTTCTCTTAAACGGCACATAATTTTTAAAAGAAAATTGCCATTTACGACTAGGTTTTTGTGTTCTTTAATATTCTAAAATTAATGTTTCCGTTCTACCAATAGGAAACCGAAAAATTAAGAAAATGACAAAAAAAGGGGCCAATTGGACCCATTACATTTTTTTATATTTACTCGGCATCCGGATTGCCCATTGTTCCAATATGGCACCATGACTTTGTTGTGTGTGTGTAGAGTCAGTAAATGGCAACTTAGAGTTGATTGTTGGAACACATGACATTCTGCAGCATTGTAAAGAACTCAGTGCGTGCCGCCATTGCATCAGCTGTGCTTCATAAGAAAATAATAATTTCGAGGGAAAATATTGTTTACTGCAGTTTAAAAAAAATATATTATAAATGTACATGTAATAAGGATAGTAATATAATTTGGCAGTTATATAATGTTGAAAGATATGCTGTGACGTCATTATTTTCGGGTTCCATATGGACCCAGTGGGAAGTAAGAGTAATGTCTTTACAAAATGAAGTTATGTGCGGGAAATCACAACTTGAAAATTATTTATTTACATGTGTACAATTACTTGTGTATAATTATATTATGTGTATACATAAATATTAATACACAATATACGTAGATATGTATACAATAGATACATATACACACATATAAATAGATATGTGCACATATACATTACACATATACATAGATATGTGAACATACTTATACATATACATACAGGTACTCAGATAAACATGTTTATGTAAACATTTACACATATATGTTTATATATACATATACACGTATATATGCTCATATATACAATTACACGTAATATTTTACATATACATATCACGTATATATGTTAACATATACATTATACACACCACACACATACCGGGTCTTTATCGTATCTTGCAACCCAGGTCTAAACACGAACTCTTGTTTTGCCAATTTGGCAACGCGTGAAATACCTTCGACGCCCTTTCACTTTAGCGAAGCCCGGTCGCGTGCCCTCAGATTTCGGGCTGAGAGAATGTGTCTAATTTTAGTTGGAAGAAAGAGAAAGCACGTATTCTGTCCTTGTTACTCTTCAACGTACTGCAGCCAACACTGAAAAGAACAAACGCCTGTCTCTTTCATAAACGGTGGTCACTTTGAGCATTTACTCGACTGTCAGTTTTTCGTCATTTTAAAATAATTATATTTTATTACTTTTTTATTAATTATTTTCAATAATTATTAATGTACTACTTAGTTACATTTTATTAGTATTTTGAATAATTTTATCGGTCACATGCGTCTTTAGCCCATTTTAACATGCAACTCTACAGCGTGTACCTATCTGTATTTAAGCAATTAACATCCTTAGCATCGGGTTTTAACATCTTTGGCAACGTGAATAAACAACCATTGATTCATCGCAAGTCAAATGTTTATTAAGAAAGAAACAAGTCGGTGTAGAAAACAAATCATATTCAAATAATTCAGAATAAAAGTAACTCATATTAGTTTTTGAGATAATTATTGTTCATTGTAATAGGTTTTAATAGTGCAGTTAAAATTGTTTTTAGGTAAATTAATTTCATTTTCCCTCGCATTCCATCAAATGAAACTCTTCTTCGGTATCATATTAACTGACGACCTGAGGTGTCGCCACTGGAAATCGACGCGCCAACTTCCTCACCGAACATCATTTCTTTAGTTATCTTTAACTTCAGGAGAATTATTTGTATCCATCTTTTTTCAAACTACGGTATACGAATATTGTTTAAATAGATATATCGCAAGCAATACCTCACAATATCATAGTAACATGCCGCAACAACAGAACTCATATGTTACTATCGCAGTAATATAAATTTTCGCATAAATTGTGAGATTGATCGATAAAATGCTGAACATACCATAAAATGTTACAGTGTTATTACTGCCTCGTCCAAATTAAAAATCTCGGCTCCGCTACGACGCTCCACCTCGATTTTTAACTTTCGGCCTCTGCGGAAATTACTCTAATACATTTTTAGATATTTATTGTCTGTTACTAAAGTTTTCTTATTTGCTTAATATACAGATTCCATAACAATATAATACATTATTATTTACTTAATATTTTTTAATTAATTTTACTTAATAACTGCTTTACTTAATATTATTGTTACGTTGCTGTAAATAAATCAATAACTCCCCTCCACATTACTATACAGTTTTGTTTCTTCAGCATACTGGCAGAATTGCTTAAAGAGACGTTTTGTTTCAACGCCTCATGCCTCA
>JAHLJT010004567.1:164902040-165001140 GCA_031308135.1 Acheta domesticus
CGTAAGTATTGTAGAGGCACTGATAGTCACCGGATGCTCCTTAGGTAGCTGGTTGAACCTGGAGTAGAATTTTATATTCAGCCGACTAATAAAATCTTTAGTGGTGATGTAATTGGGAAAATAATAATAATAATAATAATAATAATAATAACCCACCTAAGGAGTACACGACCTTGCAGTTGGTGGTGGAGCTTGAGTACCCCCATGAGCCTTAAAGCTATGTCAGTGGTAGCCTAGCTACCCGGTAGGGCCTCCCTTGCTGAATAGGTTGAAGGTGAGGGGTCAGACGAAGAAGTACTCCATTTTGAGGAGAGTGGGAAGTAAGTAGAGAGGGAATGGTCATGAACCTTTGGACTCCCTGTTGTCGGCCCATAGAGGGTACAGGAGAGAAACTGGGTTGGCACACCAGGCCACTGATTAGAGTGGAGGCCCGAACCTTGCATTAGCCAGCGAAGGAGGCTGCCCTCAGCAGTCAGTGAAAATCCCGTAGGGTTTAGTAATGCCGACTGGCGATCGGAGGGACCCCTTGCTGGGCCTTGCGGGGGGATGCCCCGAGGCCACTGTGGGTCGCAGTAACGGATGACAGGAAACAACCCGAGGGTTAAGTGTGATCTGTGAACTCGAACTTGCGTCCCGCGAATCTTCAATTCAAACCAATGAGCAAAATGGATAGAACAAGAAATGTAATGAATCTTAACATGCATTGTTCTACCAATGTCCCATACCTGCTCAGAAACCGAGCTAATGTCACCTTGTCGACGTCTGGCCATCCCACGGATGTTAGTCCCAGGGACCCAGAGCAGGCAGTAGCTCGAAGCCATCGTCAGAGATGGACTCGGGATGAATTAAAGGAGGTGATGTGGTGCTTTTACTATGCAAAAGCGAAAAATGGGGGCTCAGAAATAGAAGTCTTCAAGGTATGGAGAGAGCGGAACCCAGATATGAGACCTACCCTAGACTCAAAGAAGCTTGCCAGTCAACGTCACTACATACTCAGCAGTGGAAAATTCACAGCAGAACAACTTGCTGACATTGAGAGAAATGCGGAGTATGTACTTCGCTCGAACTATCCACATGACGAACATGTAGAACTTGAAAATGATGATCCCATGGAAGGTCCATCTCTTTCCAGTGAAACACATGTCAGTGGTGAACACTCATCTGGCAATGAATCACACGATAAGGACATGATGCGAAATCTCCTTCGGCGCGAGATAGAAAGAGTTAGTCAACTTCCGTTTGAATCTCGCGAACGTTGAGGAGAATATACGAAAATGCCAAAACTAAAAGAGTGATAGAAACAGTGAATTCTGTCTTAAATGAGGTGGTAGTCCCCAGGCAGAGATCTAGATATTACTGAAATCAATCACATCATATATGCAACTGGATATCTAGTATCTCAGATAATTTTGGGGCCAGCCAAGAACACCGACGGCCGACAGAAAAACAGAGTAAACAGCTCTGTACCCCCATGGATGAACAGAATTATGAAACGGATAGCCGACACTCGGCGAGAAATATCACTCTTAGCTGAGGCATCTCTGAATCAAGGCACACCTCTAAAGTTCAACGAAAAATATTTACGTTGAACAAAAATACCAAATTGAAAATGACACCAGCAGGCTATTGGTAGTTGAGAGACTAAAAGAGAAAACTCAAGCATGGGCTCAACGAATTAGACGTTACAAACGCAGAATAGATTTCCGTGTGCAGAATCGGTTGTTTGAAACAGACGCGAAGAAATTCTATCGCAATCTGACTCAGAAACCGAATGGCAATGCTGTCACTCCTTCAAAAGATGATGTCGAGGCATTTTGGGCAGCAATCTGGGAAGAGAGCAGATCCTACAACAAAGATGCATCTTGGCTTCAATCTGAAGTTGATGCTGCAAATGAACTTGTCGAAACAGTGGAAGATGTTCACGAATTCGTGGAAGAGGACCTCTTCCAAGCAATTAAGAACATGGGAAACTGGAAATCCCCCGGGATTGATAAGATCCAGATTTATTGGATTAAGAGACTAACAGCATTACATCCGCATCTGGCAAAGGCTATTAATAAAATTTTAGAAAATCCAAAGGAACTCCCGGAATGGCTCACACGCGGCATCACGTATCTGCTACCCAATGAGGGGAGACTGCTCTTTGGCGAAGAACTACAGGCCAATCACTTGTCTGCCAGTACTGTACAAAGTTATAACTTCAGCCATAGCTGACAAAATGTACAGACATCTAGAGAAGAATCATCTAATGCCAGTTGAACAAAAAGGATGTCGTAAAGGTTCTTATGGCTGTAAGGAAATCTTGCTACTGAATAAAGTCATCTTGAATGATGTAAGAAACGAAAACGTAACTTGAGCATGGCTTGGCTTGACTACCAAAAAGCCTTTGATAGTGTACCACACGATTGGATTTTGAAGACCTTGGAGATCTATCGATTTCATCCTAGACTTATTGAATTTTGCAAGGCTAGCATGAAGTCGTGGAGTACCAGGTTACTAATACAGAGCAGAAAGGAAGCAGTAGAGATCAGAAGTATTCAGATCAACAGGGGTATTTTTCAAGGAGATTCACGATCCCCTCTGCTGTTTTGCATTAGTTTGATCCCACTATCTAGACAGTTGTCGCAAGCTGACTTTGGTTACAAGCTCCATGGTGATGAAATGCCAGTATCACATTTATTTTACATGGATGATCTGAAAGTGTTTGCTAAGAATGAAGCGATTCTCTCCCAAATGCTGTCTGTCGTGAATGACTTTAGCAATGACATCTCCATGAAGTTTGGTCTTGACAAATGTGCAAAAATCAATTTAAGAAGAGGCAAACTGACAACGTCAGAGAGCATTGAAGTTGATATGCACGCTGTGATACAAGATCTTGAGCCAGGTAAAACTTACAAATATCTGGGCATTAAAGAATGTGAGACCATCTCGAACAACACAATGAAAGAGAGAATTCGCAAGGAGTATTACAGAAGAGTGAGACTTGTCCTGCAGTCTGCTCTGAACTCCAGGAATAAAATATCTGCAATTGGTAGTCTGGCGGTGCCTGTAGTTGAGTACAGTTCCGGACTAGTGGACTGGACTGAGCAAGAAATCCGCATCATGGATCGAAAAACCAGAAAACTGCTAACAATGCATCATGTCGCCCACCCTCGAGCTGATGTACATAGACTTTATGTGTCACGTAAGGAAGGAGGAAGAGGCCTCAGACAAATTGAAGCCTCCTGGCACAATGCAATAGTTGGAATGGGAAAATATGTAGTCAGTCATCAAGATGACCGTCTAATGAGGCAGGTCATGAAATCTGACCGAAAAATGGGAAACAGAGGCATTGTTAGTGTAGCAAAAAGCATTGCAAAGAAAACTATGCAAGACACGTCAAATTACACAGACACTGAACTTCTGGTACTACTAAACATGAAATGTGAGACACAAGAAATCTTAAAGAAGTCGTGGAGGGACAAACCCCTCCATGGACAAAATCTAAAAAGAATGGACAAGGTGCAGATCAATAAGGATCAATCATTTATGTGGCTTAAAAGGGGAAGAATGAAGCCAGAATCGGAAGCAGTTCTAGTAGCTGCTCAAGATGAGGCGTTGAGAACACGACATTATGATAAAGCGGTTCTCAAAATTTCCCAAGATGATAAATGCCGAATTTGCCAGGAGCAAGTAGCAACCATTGATCATATTGTCTCAGGTTGTCCAATCCTAGCAAAGACCGAATACTTAAAAAGACACGACAGGGTGTGTAGTTACCTCCACTGGCAGATCTGTACCGCCCTCGAAGTTCCAAACACATGCCCCAAGTGGTACGAACACTCACCAAAACCGGTGACGTCTGTTGGATTGTGTACGATATTGTACGACCAACAAATTCAACGGATCGCACGATAGCTGCAAACAAACCCGATATTGTTATCCGGGATTTAGAGAAAAAATCGTGTCTACTTGTGGATGTTGCTGTGCCTTGCGATCAAAATGTCGTAACCAAGGAGGCAGAGAAACGTCTTAAATACAAGAGTTTGGAAATTGAGATCAGCCGAATGTGGGGCGTAAAAGCACAGGTTGTACCGATAGTTATCGGAGCTCTGGGATTTGTTCCGCAAAATTTGTGTAAGAACTTGGCTAAACTTCCAGGTCATTCAAAAGACTGGGAAGTGCAAGAAATTGCTTTATTTGGCACAGCTCACATTTTGCGCAAAGTATTGTAGAGGCACCGTTAGTCCCTAGATCTGCTCCTTAGGTAGCTGGTTGCAACCCGGAGTAGATTTTATACTCAGCCGACTCATAACATCTGTAGTCGTGATATGGAGGATCAATAATAATAATAATAATAATAATAATAATAAAATTTAAAAAAATACTATCGGCGAGGAAGGAGGCGCGTCGAATTTCAGTGGCGACACCACATAGTAAATATTATTGGAGAAGATATTCATTTCATGGCATGACTTGAAAATGCTTCTTCTTCTTCTTCTTCTTGAAGTGCCGTCTCCATTACTGGAGGTTGGCGACCACTTCCCCGAACTTTTCTGTCTTGTGCCACATGGAACAACTCAGAAGCACTCGAGATACCTGTCCATTTTCGGATGTTTGCCAATCAGGACATCTTCCTGCCCACTCCCCGTCTACCCTGAACTTTCCCCCATCATTATTAGTTGTATTAGTTAATATTTGGGGTTTCTAAGTTGGGGGAGCCAAGATATACTGTTTTTCTAATTTTAATAATTTCTAATATTTCTCGGCATATACCATTTCTCTCTAGTATGTAGTCATTACGAACTTTGTCAGTCCAGGGGATTCTCAACATTCTCCTGATCATCCACATCTCGAATGCCTTCAGTCTATTAATTGATGCTGTTTTCAGAGTCCATGTTTCAGCACCATATAAGAGAACAGTTGTCACGTAACATTTTGCCACTCTCCATCAGAGGATAAAACTCAAGTCTCTGCTACATAGATAATTTCTCATTTTGTTGAATGTGGATCTTGCTATTTCAATTCTTGGTTTTATTTCCAAATCTGATGTCCACGACTCGTTTAAATGTGTCCCAAATATTTATACTGAGAAACCTTCTCAATCTGTCGATCGTTGATGAATAGTTTGAAATGGTCTTCCACCTTTCTTACTAATTAGCATGTACTTTTTTTTTATGTAAATGTATTTTGTAATTCATAATTTTTATTTCTAATTCACCCAATTTTCTAATTTTACAATTAATAATATTAAAATTGACAATGAACATCCACCAAAATAATGAGTTACTTTTATTCCTATTTGTCTTGTAAATTGTAGTATTGTTTTTTACTTTCCCGTATACGTACTATACACGGAGTGATATACGTAGTATAGGGAAAGTTATGTAATGCTGCACGAAAAAATGGCCAATTTTCGTCGGAAAAAAATTAATTGCCGGGCCGTGAAAACGAATAAGTGGATAAAACCAGTTGCTAAATTAAGAAAAAAAATCCCCTAACACGTGGTGTAGCCAGAAACCCTGTTTTCTAGGTCCTTGATACCGAAAACCCAATTGAATGGAAAACGTCCGTCTGTCTGTCCGTCTGTGAACACTGCTAGCGCCTAAACCATACGTACGATTTCTTCCAAAATGGATACTCCCCGGTCGATCTGGTTCTAGCCGAAGCTTTGAGATTTTGAAATAGATTCTTCAAAATTTGGGGGTACTTTATATGAAGCCCTCCGGGGATTTTCAAGATTTTCTCAAAAACGGCTCCAATTTTTTTTCTTTAAATTTCTTGTATGAATAGAGTAAAATACACTTATTAACGTGGCATAGATCCGATTTTCACGGATAACTCTGAATTTTCGAAAATTGTGAAAGTTTGAATTTTTTTCGGCGTCTTTCTCCAACTACAAAATTGAAGATAGAGATTTTTTCTTCAAATAAAATTTGTTCTGCATATTGAGTTCTTTCATAAAGGTCATGCAAATGTTTTTCAAAATTTTAGTAGTGTTCGTGCAATATGTGCAATTTAAAAAAATTACAAAAACCATTTTTTGTCAAAAACTGCTCCACATTTTTTCTTTAAACGTTTGGTAGGGTTAGTGGTAAATGTACTCTATCAGATGAAATAAAAGCCATATTGCTCTATAGGTTGGATTTTTCAAAATTACAAAAATGTAAATTTTTACATGTTTCTCACGTCGTTAATATTTACATTAGCGGCGATTTTTTCACATTATTATATTTACGAGTACATGCGCTTCAAATAATGTCAAGTAAAGTTTCTCGAAAACACAACCGTTTTCTGTGAAAAGTAGCTCAAAATGTCGCATTTTCAGAAACGCTCAAACGCAATTTTCTCATATATGGCTGCAAATTTTTTCTTCAAACTTTTGTAACAGATAGTGCTAATTACACTCTTTAGTATAACGTAAAGTTTATTGTGAGTTGTTTTTTGTTTCTTCAAAAATTACATAATTGTATTTTTTTAAAGCTGTCTCACATCTTTAATATGCACATTACCATCAGTTTGTAAACATTATTATATTTGTGAGTGTAAGTGCTTCAAATAATTTCAAATAAATTATTTTGAAAACTCAAAAAGTTTCTGTGAAAATGAGCTTCAAATTTCGCATTTTTAGTAGCGCTAAAACGCCATTTTCTCTTAAACGGCACATAATTTTTAAAAGAAAATTGCCATTTATGCCAAGTTTTTGTGTTCTTTAATATTCTAAAATTAATGTTTCCGTTCTACCAATAGGAAGCCGAAAAATTAACCCTTTCCATCCCAATGGGGCCAATTGGACCCATTACATTTTTTTTATATTTACTCGGCATCCGCGATTGCCCATTGTTCCAATATGGCACCATGACTTTGTTGTGTGTGTGTAGAGTCAGTAAATGGCAACTTAGAGTTGATTGTTGGAACACATGACATTCTGCAGCATTGTAAAGAACTCAGTGCGTGCCGCCATTGCATCAGCTGTGCTTCATAAGAAAATAATAATTTCGAGGGAAAATATTGTTTACTGCAGTTTAAAAAAAATATATTATAAATGTACATGTAATAAGGATAGTAATATAAATTTGGCAGTTATATAATGTTGAAAGATATGCTGTGACGTCATTAGTTTCGGGTTCCATATGGACCCAGTGGGAAGTAAGAGTAATGTCTTTACAAAATGAAGTTATGTGCGGGAAATCACAACTTGAAAATTATTTATATTACATGTGTACAATTACTTGTGTATAATTATATTATGTGTATACATAAATATTAATACACATATATACGTAGATATGTATACATATACATATACACACATATAAATAGATATGTGCACATATACATATACACATATACATAGATATGTGAACATACTTATACATATACATATACAGGTACTCAGATAAACATGTTTATGTAAACATTTACACATATATATGTTTATATATACATATACACGTATATATGCTCATATATACAAAATACACGTATATATGTTTACATATACATATACACGTATATATGTTAACATATACATATACACACACACACACACATACCGGGTCTTTATCGTATCTTGCAACCCAGGTCTGGAAACACGAACTCTTGTTTTGCCAATTTGGCAACGCGTGAAATACCTTCGACGCCCTTTCACTTTTAGCGAAGCCCGGTCGCGTGCCCTCAGATTTCGGGCTGAGAGAATGTGTCTAATTTTAGTTGGAAGAAAGAGAAAGCACGTATTCTGTCCTTGTTACTCTTCAACGTACTGCAGCCACTACACTGAAAAGAACAAACGCCTGTCTCTTCATAAACGGTGGTCACTTTGAGCATTTACTCGACTGTCAGTTTTTCGTCATTTTAAAATAATTATATTTTATTACTTTTTTATTAATTATTTTCAATAATTATTAATGTACTACTTAGTTACATTTTATTAGTATTTTGAATAATTTTATCGGTCACATGCCGTCTTTAGCCCATTTTAACATGCAACTCTACAGGCGTGTACCTATCTGTATGTTAAGCAATTAAACATCCTTAGCATCGGGTTTTAACATCTTTGGCAACGTGAATAAACAACCATTGATTCATCGCAAGTCAAATGTTTATTAAGAAAGAAACAAGTCGGTGTAGAAAACAAATCATATTCAAATAATTCAGAATAAAAGTAACTCATATTAGTTTTTGAGATAATTATTGTTCATTGTAATAGGTTTTAATAGTGCAGTTAAAATGTGTTTTAGGTAAATTAATTTCATTTTCCTCGCATTCCATCAAATGAAACTCTTCTTCGGTAATCATATTTACTGACGACCTGAGGTGTCGCCACTGGAAATCGACGCGCCAACTTCCTCACCGAACATCATTTCTTTAGTTATCTTTAACGTCAGGAGAATTATTTGTATCCATCTTTTTTCAAACTACGGTATACGAATATTGTTTAAATAGATATATCGCAAGCAATACCTCACAATATCATAGTAACATGCCGCAACAACAGAACTCATATGTTTACTATCGCAGTAATATAAATTTTCGCATAAATTGTGAGATTGATCGATAAAATGCTGAACATACCATAAAATGTTACAGTGTTATTACTGCCTCGTCCAAATTAAAAATCTCGGCTCCGCTACGCTCCACCTCGATTTTTAACTTTCGGCCTCTGCGGAAATTACTCTAATAACATTTTTAGATATGTTTATTGTCTGTTACTAAGTTTTCTTATTTGCTTAATATACAGATTCCATAACAATAATAATACATTATTATTTACTTAATAATTTTTTAATTAATTATTTACTTAATAACTGCTTTACTTAAATAATTATTGTTACGTTGCTGTAAATAAATCAATAACTCCCCTCCACATTAATATTACAGTTTTGTTTCTTCAGCATACTGGGCAGAATTGCTTAAAGAGACGTTTTGTTTCAACGCTCATGCCTCAGCCCACCCCACCCACTCTGTGCAGCGTGAAAAGATTTCGGCATGAGAGCCGTGTACCTGCTCGCCGACACTCTTGAATGGGATCAACAAAGAAACAGGAAACTTGCTGCAGCTTATGACCTGACGGTTACCTCCTCTGCTGTCCCGACGTGCCAGGCACGGCTGTCTTGAAAGGTGTAAAAGAGACGCGGTTGCCAAATTACCAAACCAAGAGCAAGTGCTCTCAGACATGAGTTGCAAGATAAACTAAAGACCCGGTATATATATATATATGTTGGTATATACATATATGCTTCTATATATGTTCATATCTACACATACAAACATATATATGTGAGTAATTCCACGTATATAATATGTATTTATATAAACATGTTCTACCCCATCTTCCCATTGGGTCCATATGGACCCACTAAAAAATTTCAACTATGTGACAAAAATAACTAAAGAAACTCATTTGTGTGTGTTGTTCAGGGTATTTAGAAGCGATAAATGTGGAAATTAATTTTTTTGGTTAATTACCCATAATTTGGGCTGGAAAGAGTTAAGAAAATGACAAAAAAATGTACTTCTAGCGATGATAGATGACAGCTGGCAAGAAAGAGTTTGTGGCAATTCCGAATAGCTAGCGAACGCCCAAGGAAATAGAAAACTAATACGGGAAAGTCTGTGCCATTCTGTAGCACCACTAGTTCGTAATAAAGTTGGCTTGCGATGAAATCAGTGGTTGTTTATTTACGTTGCTAATAATGTTAAAACGCATTGCTAAGGATTTTAAATTTCTTAACATACAGGTGGGTACAAGTGCACATAACAAACGTGAAGGGTTGCATGTTAACAGGGTTTAAAAACGTATGTAACCAATAAAAAAGGTAAACACACTGATGGCGATAAACATCTGGGATTGGTTTAATTTGAATATATCCTTTCTTAGCCGTGGCTACCTACGACACGGGCAGACATGAGTGAAATAGTCACACAAATAAGTGGCTTGGCCTGATTTTTGGCTTAGGTAATGTAACCCGAAAAATGAGAAAATAATTTAAAACTCCTTAATATTCCGCATTCACCAATACCATTTTCTAGCACTTAAGTCAATTAGAGCACACGAATAATTTGTATATTTAAAATAAAAACTGATCCAATAAAAGTAGTAACGGTCCACGCCTACTTCATGTAGGCTACTGCTTGAAAGTTAGAAAAAATTGACTGAAGTTCACAACCTTGCGAAATATTCCCTCATTTTCATAATGAGAGCTCTCTCAAACTCAACTATTTTCAAAATTGTTCAATTCATATCATTTCAGGCCCATTAGAATTGGCATAATTTATCAAATGGAAAGTCCTATAGTGTTTTTCTTACACATCATTAAAGATAAAATCAATTAATTTACCGATGGGTAACGAAAAATAGTTGACAGTTATTCTTTACTGTGTACATCAGGGGTGTCATCCAGAGTCGAGTAGACAAAAGAGGCATTAGAAATTGCATGGGACATTACCATGCTCACACTTGAAATCCAATCAATCTGAACTTCTGGCGAGATTGCACGAAACACAGTGGAATTTTCCATATCATCCTCGAGAGTTTTATCATACGTTTTTTTATATTTCGCTTATATATTCTATGAAATTTTCTCTCTGATGATCCTCTATTCTCAGTATGGCCGCGAAATGCAAGCCCACGAAGTCTACAAGGTAGACTTCGTGTGCAAGCCCTTGCCTCTCGAAAAAGCATACACCTCGAATGAAGTGTGACAGAAATTTCGTATGTTTCCTTATATCACTGTTGTATTACTCAACAAAGCTTGTGCTGGCTATTTAAATAAAATTCTATCCTCTCAGATTTTCCAAACATTTTTAACGTTTGTCACGTACTATGACTTATTATGTACAAGTACTTATTATGTGTCTGCATAGCCTACTATACATTATTTCAAACTGCGTAAACATTGAAATGCCAAACTTGTTTCGTTTGAGAATAGAATCAAATCAAGATCAGCAAAACAGTTCTCTAAGAATTTTGCATCCGCATATCCATGATTCATGCCCACAACTTTTAATAAAATGTCTGACATTTTTTAATGGTACTGAGAGTAGGTTTTGGGCAGAATGCTTTAATTATATATTCCTTTTCAGAGAATGTTAGTCTGTGTTCTTCTGGTTTTCAAATTGTCCACCGCACAACAATATATAATTGTGTAGGCACTAACTTGGATCGCGTTGTGCTCGCCATTCCACGGCACAAATGTGTACTGCACGATCGCGTACCCTTGTGCATTCAATCAGCACAATCCCTAACCGAAATTGTCTACATATATATTGTTGATAAATGTATTAAAGTAAGGTAATAAACCTTAAATAATACTACAATGCTCATTAATAAATTGTTCTTTTACAAACGCTGAAGTTTCGTAATACAATAGCTATTTCATAGGCACTCTGGATGTAATGGGTCACTGTACATATGATTCATTGCGCAGGCGAGGCGGGGATTTCAGAGTTAGTGGTTCATCCTTTTGAAGAATCGAATCTCCGGTGTTTGAAATATAATGAAATATTTTGTAATACAAACGAAAATAACAAATGGACAATTTACAATAATTTTCAAATAAAAATAGCTGCTATTGTCAAGGTATGTAACACGTCATCCACATCCATGGACGCTACATCCCTGAAAATCATGTATATTTTGTAGTAGATTTCAGGGGTGTCGGGTGTCTAGTCTAGACAAGTAGAAAAGTGCAGTGTTAAATTTAAAATGCCCAGAACACAGTTTTAGTTTTTTAGGGCTTTTACTGCCTTTTGACTTGTCCAATATTTAATTTTGGAAGAGATCATTGGATATAGAGCAGGATTGGTGGAATTTCATCAAAAGCAGCTTTGTCTGATCCCTCAATAAGCTCTGTTTGACTTTGGTGAACCTCCTCCTGTGAATTCACTACTTGGATACTTCGAATTATGGTTTAATATACTGTTTACATCATTTTCTTCCAAATTGCGAGGTGACTTTTTCTAATGACCTCTGTTCATTTTAAGGTTTCAGTGTATTTTTACCATGCTCTGGTAACAGTTCAGGCATTGCTTCGTTTGGCATTGGTCTGATGATTGAAAGCAGAAAAGGAAAACCACTGCCAGGAACTCCTCTGCGCCTTAGACTACGAAAAGAATGTGCTCAAAGAGGTAATTTTCTTTAGTTCAATATTTACGTTGTTTTTAATTTTTCTTTTTCATTCTTTGTAATATCTACCTATTTCCTGCATGTGTAGAATTAATGGAACACTTCCATTCCTTTGCAAATCATGCACATTCAAATGAGTACTTAAATCCTGTCATTTATCCATTCTTTGCATAACATGTCAAAGATCACATTGTTTGGGCTCTCAAACAAATGTAGTCTCTTCTCCTTGGTGAAGGGTGCTCCACACTGTAGCCGAAAAGTATGTTTATTGATCTATATTTGGAATCTCTTAGCATCTTGAAAACTGTCATTGCACTGAAAATTTTCTTCTCTAAAAATAGGGAATTGGCACTATTACTATTTATTTAATACAATAAAATTTATCATAAAACCTATCTGAAACCTGCACAAAATATTTTTAAAAGTATTTGCCTGTCTAACAATATGAGCATCTGAGCAAAATTAGGAATCTACACCCCCTGTTTCAGTGAGAACACGATGGGAAAAGATCCTTCCTGTTCCTGCTGGTAGTGGAGAGTTTGGTGGTGAAGAGCTGCACAGAAGTGTAGCAAATCCACGAATGTGAATTTCAGAGAAACATTTAGTTTCGTTGCGTCCAAGATCGAAATATCTGTAAGCATACATTTTGGCTAAAGTAGGAAGCTACCCTCTTGCCTTCCAGAACAAAGATAAATGAAGTCAAGTGCTGACATCTGCTTTTCAATGCTATAACATAATTCTTTAATTTTTCATATTATATCTTATTTTCTAACTTAACTGAATCATAAAACATTCAGCCGACAAATTGTTTCAATGACTAATCCACCACTGAACCAGTAGTTGATGTCCATATTATACTTCGTGCCATTCTACTTTTAAAGAAATGACGGTGTGAACATCCTGATTAAACACTGATGTTCCAAAATGCCTGGAATAGTCTTTACTATTTACTTTGTCGTGAGTAAATGGCTTATACTGCGATTTTTGTAGGAAGAGCTCTCAAGATAACTCAAATCCCATCTTCGCGATGGAATATGTCACGGCATTTCGTATCATTCACAGTCGTTCCGCTAGATTTCGCACGATCGCGACCGTATGAAGCAGTGCTTGCGATCATGCGACTTCTACCGGCAAGACCGAGAAAAGACGCGAAATACCGTGACATATTCCATCGCGAAGATGGGATTTGAGTTATCTTGAGAGCTCTTCCTACAAAAATCGCAGTATAGGAAGTGAATTGTTTGTTCTGGTAAAGGTAACTTTAAAAATGTATTCTGTCCAGGTCCTGACCCAGAATGTGATAAGAAGTGTGCAAATGGTGGAAGATGCAATCATGAGAAAATGTGTCAATGTCCAGAAGGATATATGGGTCAGTATTGCAAAACTGCCCTATGTTATCCTCAGTGCATGAATGGGGGAATATGTACATCACCTGGTGTTTGCAGTTGCCCAATAGGTTTTCAAGGAAGACATTGTGAAGGAGGTAATGATTTTATGAATCTATTATCCTATTTCTTTTCATGCAAGTCATATTACAAGTTAGTTCTGTGTTTCACAGGCTTGGGCAGTATTTAAATACTTGTATTTGAAATAAGTATTTTAAATACATTTTGCATTTGAGAAACTGTATTTTTGAGTTTCTTGGGCATGTATTTTAGAGATGTGTGTGTGTGTGTGTGTGTGTGTATGTATATATATATATATATATATATATATATATATATATATATATATATATATGTATATATATGCACACACACATAAAGTAAGTGTATTTTAAAAAAATATTAAAAATACAAAGAAGAATATTGTTTAGAACAAGGTTAGTTACTTTTTGTCTGATTCCGCTAGTGAACACACCTCATTGAAAGAAAAATAAAAGCTCCTTT
This sequence comes from Acheta domesticus, assembly GCA_031308135.1. NCBI lineage: Eukaryota > Metazoa > Arthropoda > Insecta > Orthoptera > Gryllidae > Acheta > Acheta domesticus. The sequence goes on from JAHLJT010004567.1 coordinate 164,916,036, forward strand.
CATCTGTTGAATGTGAATTTTCTTCATTTTTAAATAATAAATCCAAATCATTAAAAATGCTGGACAATTAACAGGCAATAAAAAAGCATTTATTACTTATAACACTAGTTTATGTTCATCCATGCCAGAATTTGAAGTGATTGTTTTCCTGTACAGGTTTTATACATTCATCAACTAGGGGTTAATTATCTGATGATTTGTTTTAAAAGGAAATTCCATTTCTTTGTGTTAGACATATTTTTGATATCTTATTTATAAAGAATTTTAGCAAAGTATTTAAATACCAAATTTAAAGTATTTTGCCCCACCCTGATGTTTCATTTGCTCTAATTCGTGCGTGGTTACTTTAATCTGGCTCATTTCCATAATATGTGAAATTTAAAGACTTTATTAGAACTGTAAGTTTGATAAGAAATATATACACCATATACCTAATGTTGTTGTTGTGTGCTTCATGGTATAGACTATTGCCTGTTACATCTTAGGTCACCTGCCCTTTTCACCTTGATTGCCCCACTGTCTTCTTTCATTGGGCATATAGTTAGTTGTAGGCTGCTCATGGAACTCTGCCATGTTCCCGTCCTTCAAAATAACGAACAGAACATTGCATTTTTGATGTTTTTTTCTTGTATTAGTCTGATGTCATCTAATTACAATAAATTTGGTTTCCCCTAGCTTCTTTTGTGTCTACATTCATTTTTTATTTCCATTGTAACATGTCATACACATAAATTAACTAGTAGTGTTACAGAATGTCACAGACGTTTTTCACTAGTTAGTTTCCTAATCTCATTTTCCTGGCCTAGTGTTTTGGTTTTGCCCCAGCCTCTTCCCAGATGCCACCTACTGGTACCTTAAGTAAATGTTTGCACATATTCTCAATCTTTAGGTTCAGAACAGTAGAATTGAAATATGTGTTTAAGAATATTATAGAAGAGTAAAACCTGGATCAGTAGGCCTATCCACATTCATTGAAGAATTGGAGCCATTTGTGAGAAAATGTAATTTTCGAAAGTGTGCAGTTTGAAGCTCATTTTTTCAGAAAACTTTTGACTTTTTGAGAAACTTAATTTGATGTCATTTGAAGTACTTGTAATCCCAAGTGCAATAATGTATAAATATTAACTATAGAGATATTTTAAAATTTTTATTTTATTTATTCTTTTGAAAATGGCATTTGTTTTAATGTCTTTTTGTGTTGTTCCAAGGCATTTAGCACTATCCTAACAATAACTTTAAAGAAAAAATGTGGAGCTGTTTTTCTGATAATCTTGTTATTAATATTGCCTGTATTTCTCTCAATTTTGTTTAAACTACTTATGTTTTCAAAATATGTAGATGATCTTAAACATCAGAACAAATTTCTTTTCAAGAAAAAAAGCTCTTATTTTCAATGTTGTATAAAGAGGGCCCAAAAATTTGCAACTTTTGCAGTTCTTGAAAATTCGAGACAACAGTGAAAATTGGACCCGTGCCATTTTTCAAGTGTATTTCATTATATTTTTACAAGTAATTTAAAGAAAAAAATTGGAACCACTTTTTAAGAAATTCTGAAAATGAAAAATGCTTTATGCAAAATAGCCCAAAAATTTAAAGATTCTTTTCCACAGTCATAGGGCTTCAAGTCGGAACAGATTGATCAAGTATGTTTATTTGGGTAAAATTTCTATAAATTGTGTAGGTGCTAGTGTTGCTCACTGATGGACAGCCAGATGAATGGATGGTTTGTTGTCAGGGAATCCAAAACAAACAAATCCAGCTCCAGGTCTCATTTCTTGCTAGAATGTGTTTTCCGCAGGCCCAGATTGCTGCCTGGTTGTGGAGGTTAGATACCCGCGCTGTATCTTCACGGTTTCTATGCTGTTCGCATATTATTGCTAAATCAGCCTCCCATTCCCTTACCGACTGTGCCAGGATATCCTGGGCGACTGCGTAATGGTTGAAATTGAGTTGTATAATTCTCATTTTCTATAACTTTCAGCGCTTTTTGGTACGATGGACACCTGCTCCACCCAGTGGCATGTCTACCTTATTTCCCGTTTTCTTCACAAAGCAAGCACTTCGCGTCATTCGTCCATGGCTTCGCAAGGTGATCACCACCACAATTCGTGCACAAGTTGGACCGGTCATGTGAGCTTTATGCTTTTCTGAGGAGTCCGAAATCCAAACATCTGTAACACCTCAGAGGGACCTTCTCACGCAGAGTACAGTACACCCATCCTATTCTTACTTTCCGGATGGCCAACAATTTGTTAGTCACCGTAACAGGAAGGCTGACTATTGCTACCTGTGTTCCATCGTAGGCTGGCACTAGAGATTTGACCACAGTAGCTGGGAGATCACTGGCTTCGGGAAGTCTGTCCACCAGAGCCCTATGCACTTCCTCTTTACTTGTGACCTCATCCAGGTCCATCACCTTAGTGGTCACGGTGTGAGTGAGCGCCCTCACATCGGCGTTCGATCCAAATACCTTCTTAACAGGTGACTGAAAATCTGTTGTTTGGCCTCGGGCAGACCGCTTCAGTTGCAGAAGGAGATCGCCGCCTGCTGTCTTCCGAATGTGCGCGACATTCTCGCCAAGATCCTTAAGCTCAGGGTCATTTTTCATTATTTTAAGGATGTCTGCGTACGTCAGTGCATCGCCCTTCTTCTTTATCATCAAGGCATCTGGTCTGGGTGGCCTTTTCCGCGTTTTAGAATGCTACGTGTTCATTTCTGGCGAGTGACCACCTGCCACTCGGGATCTTCCCGTTCCATTTCCGGAGAGGGTGTTTCTGCCCGAATTTTATCTGCGTTTTTCGCAGTTTTCTTCCTTAACCTTGGGCACCTGGTTTCGCGAAGGAACTTCTCGTTATGAGTTCTCCCGTAGCCGCCTTCTCAGGGGACATCTGAGTGCACTCTTCTTTCGCAGTAAGTCTGGCGCACTGAGGATCTGGCTGGATGATCCTCCCTTTTGCAGTGCTACCACGTCGTTAAAGTGCGTCTGAATCGAATACGCCAATTTCTTGATCTCACCATGAACATGGCGAGGCTTAACAAAATTGAGAAGCTGGACTATTTTCTTCTCAAGGCTACACAATGCCTCTTCCTTCGCAAGATCATCATTTATAGCGACAGATTCTACAGCAGCCAAGCGGTCCACTGCTGAAGTACTGCGGTCATTGGTTGACGACGTTTGGGAGCCCGCTTGCTCACTCCCAACAGACGCCGGCACTGGGGACCCGGGCTCCTGCACCGTAGACTGAGATCCCAAAACACAATCGGTATTTTTTTTTTTGACTGAGGTCTCCTTCCCCGCCTGTTGGTCCGTGAGAGATATTTTAATAGCCTCTTGACCTGTATATGTAGAGATTCCTCCCCTTTCCTCCACCCGGGGACACGTCGAATAGGGGTTACTGGCTCCGGCTTCACCCTTTACCCTGGGCCAGGGTTGTAATCAACCAGGACGTATCCCGACATACTTTCGAGGCGCTCCAGTATGGTGATTACATGCCATTCTGACAGTGACTTGTCAGAACCCTCTTTCTTTCGTCTGTTGGTCGACCCGTACCACCGAAGGGATTTGTTACCACAACCTTGGCACGGGTTACTCAACTCGACAGGGTTCACCTCTTGAAGGTGAGAGCGGAGTTGGGATGGGGAGGCGAGGAGACCTCTCTTCAGCGACTCTTGTAATCGAATCACATCCCCTTGGACCCCTATGTGTGTGTTTTACGATGGCAGGGGAAAATCTTCCAAATACACTGCGGGGTCCGCACTTCGCAGCGTGTGAGATTCACAGCTAATCTATGCGTACCCACTAGAAACCCCTCCCATTCCTCCGATTCCCTTCCCGCGGGACCTCCGTCAGGCATTGCATCTCGGGAAGGGCATATCGGCTTATCGCACTAGGCAAACTCGTGTCATGGGAATTTCAGAGTAGTCATTCTTCTAACCGAAGCTTTTTGAAAACTTTTGCGACCTAGGTGGCTACCGCATTCCAATTCTCTTGGGTCACAAGTATCCTAGTGACGATGGTATCAAGAGTCACTACCTGCAGGAGGAGTCGTTGGAGTTCTTCCCTCTCAACGAAGCGTGGACAGTGAAAAAAACACATCTTCAACCAATGGTTTACAGGTTGGGCATGAGGAATTATTGTCCAACCGGAAACGGAGTTGGTATGCATGGTACCACCCATGCCCCGTTAACAACTGAGTCAAATAATGATCCACTTCTCCGTGTTTCCTTTAGGTCCACTTCGTTACGTCAGAAATAAGACGAAATGTCCATCTTCTAGTGGATGATCGAACCCACCGCCGTTGTCACTGGGCCTTAGTCACCCCCCTTTCTTCCTTCATGTTGACGCTCCTGTTTGTAGCCCACTCTTGCTTACGTCTGTAGAGCCTGCCCCTTGTGCCATGAGGTCTATAGAGGGCATGTCGGCTATCACACAGAGAGTTATACTAAACCGTGCGAAACGCCTGGGCCTCCCTCAAGGTGGATCTTCTCTACACTTCGCATCGCGAGCGTACACTATCCCAAAGGCATCAGCCCAAATGGGAGCTGCGTAGAGCACCATGGAGTTAAAAATGCTAGACAATAGTCTCCGGCTACTTTGCCTTGGACCCCGAACGTTAGGCATTGCTTAGATGCGCGAGGCACTGATTACTTAAAGAACCACTCCACTTCCCGCTTGCGCTTTTTTTAATTATTAGGAGTAATTTCCCGTTGCAACAAATAACGCGCTCTCCTGTTTATTACTTTTTGTAGCCTGGTCCGTTTATTTGCAGTCTCGCCCGTATTCCCAGAAAGGGAAGGTCATCCGACTAATAATCACCGACGATGTTGTTTCTGTCGTATTGTAGCCTGGAAGCAAAGGAGCGGGCGGTGATCAGACTAACAATCACCGAAGACGGGCAAGCGTCGCCGTAGGTAGCGAAGAGGTTGGGGGGTCGGCTGCCTCCCTTTGGCGGCACCCAGCGGCCAGACGCGTTCCCCCACCCCGGCGGCTGCTGCAGGCGGTGCTAGGCCCTCTCGTTCACGCTGACCGGGCGCGGAGCGACGTGCGATCACAGGAGCCGTTCTCGATTGCGGAGTTCCGGACACATTATCCGGCAATAGCAATGCGGACATTTGCACCCATTGCAGCTCTCTAGTATGTGTCTAGAAGCACTCGCGAACGTAATGATCATTTGGAGCATGGTGTCAAGGCCTACTGGTGTGTGGCACGCTTCGTGGCACCGTAACATGCCTCGAGCTTCTCTGCGCAACTAGCGTAACAACCTTATTTGAAGACCTTTTTTTATGAACTCAATTCATTAAGAAAAATAATTGTATCTTCATAATTGTAGTTGTTGAAATGTGCCGAAAAAATGTTCAATTTTTTCAATTTTCGAAAAATCAGATTTCAACCAACATGAGACCTACGCCATTCTCTTAAATGACCTTCAGACTAAATTTTGTCAAAATTGTTGGCGCCATTTTTTTAATTTTGAAAATGTCCCAGGGGTTTCATGTAAAGTACCCTCCAAAATTAAAATATCGGTATCAAATTCAAGGGGCCGCGAGATTATTGAGATCGATCGGGGAGTATGGCTGGCTTGCTTACGTCACTGACGTGCTGTGGCTGTGCTTCAATATTTTACTATTTTTCAGCTACTTTTCTACATATTTCAGGTGACTTTTGCTGTTAAACTGTCTTCTTTACTTGTTTACTTGTTACAGATAAGCTGAAAGAGATTTATATTGTCCGAAGCAGTGAAAAAGAAGTAATCCAAATATTTGGTTAAAAGACGGCGTAACGGACAAACGTTTATTTGAACAATGTAAAGACCATTAATATTAATTTTTCTCTGTAAATTAATGGAAATTTGCGTAAAGTTTTAAACTATTGGTGAAAGTGTTGTGAAAATTGTGAAAACAAAAATTCAAAGTTTCGTCTTCCACAGTAACGGAAAGACTTGAACTTTATATTTAAATTTGTCGAAGTGGTGAATTTCGTGGCCTTTCAATAGGTAAAGTATAGTAATCTAATTGTATTTATTAGTTTGCAGCTTCAATCTATTACATTAAACACACCGAACGCTTTTTGAATTTAATTTATCACATTTATATACTAATTAGAATCAGATCTCCGTTATTTTTAAATAAATACGTAACGTTATTTAAATAAGTTAATACAATTAAATTAAAAAGATAATTTAGGGAGTAGTTTTTTTGTAGTATTCTGAATTATCTATTTACTTATTTTCATATTTACCACGCACTTGACAAGCATTCGTGACATGGCTACTAATCGCTATACACTCTCTACACTCTTAAAGCCGATCTTCTGAAAGCCTTCACACACATCAACAGCAATTTAGATGAACATATCCGAAGGCTCGAAGAGGTCGTTCAAAACACTGACGGTTGGACAATAGGCAACACCGCAAAAACCTCCAACCGTCCATTCGCGGAAGCAAAAACACAATCACCACCACCAATCACGACTCAATACAGATTTTCTGTATTAGACTACTACAATGAGTTTCCTGGCCTTCCCAATCCTCACCACTCATCGACACGTCCCCACCCATCATCGACACGTCCATTCACAAACCAACGCAAACAGGCTAGCAAGCGCAAAGTAACAAAGACACGTTGAGTTGCGCAAACTGGCTCACAAGAAAACAAGGACATTCCCACTGAGTCCATAAAAAAGGTACTCATTTTAGCAGCCATGGGCGACAAATCTCCTCCCTGCTCAGTGAGAAACTCCCAACCAATTTCTCTGACATGTGTGTGTTTAAACCTAACGAGAGGTTTGCCGACGTGACCAGTGAGTTGGACACGCACACAAAAACCCTCACCAAACGGGATACAGTCATCATCATAGGAGGGCAGAATGACATTAATTTGGGTGGTCACTTTACGCCTGAAGAACATGTTGACAAATTACAACGTGCCGCCCAAAACACGAACATTGTAGTTTCGACTCTGCCCTTCTGGTACAACAAGCCAACACTATGCAAAGAAATTAGTCACGCAAACAACCAATTGAAACTGCACACATGTTAAATTGTTTGAGCTAAACTTTCTCTCAGAAAAACACTTCACCCGACATGGTCTTCACCTGAACCTTGTCGGAAAACAAGCACTCGGTAGTGAGCTTGCAAAACACATCATTTCACAAACTTGGCAGTGTCCTGCCCAAGACCCATCCCCACCCACATCTCCTAGTTCTCTTCCATCCTCTGGGACCCCTTTGGACCCAATTACCGTATCCCCTGAACCTAATCCGTGTATTACCTCTTCCACTATTCATTCCTCTACATCTGTCACCCTTCCTTCCTCACCTCACCACCACTGCTGGGACACGATACTTCCTTCGACCACGCACTCGAGGTAAAAATGAAATAAATAAATAGCAACTACAGTCAGATGCAGCAGAAAAACATCCGTGTAGGTACATGCAAAAGATTCGAATAATGCATCATAATGTGCAATCTCTTTCAAATAAAATTGAATTTATTGAGAGCATTACAATGTGATCTAAGACAAATAGATGTTTTTTGCTTTACAGAACATTGGTTGTGTCAAAATGATATAAACACATTCCAAATTCCTAGCTTTTACCTTGCAGGATCGTATTGTAGAGCGAGGGAATCAAATAAGGTCCCTGCTTACGGAGGTTCGTGTATTTACATAAGAAATTATATTGATTCTACCTTCTTGTCAGAATTCAATTTATATGCAGTTGAAAAAGTTTTTGAAACAACAGTAGTACATCTTACTACGCTCAAAATTATCTTACTTTGCATTTACAGACCTCCAACAAAGCGAGCTTCAGATTATTTCACTTTCTTGGAAACTCTAGAGATAATTCTGAACAAAATTAGTAAACTCTCTTTTAAATCCATTGTTGTATGTGGAGATTTCAATATTGATTTTCTGAGCGAATCCCACGAAAAAGAGCAGTTTCTCAATTTACTTCATTCTTTTAATTTAGATATTACAGTGAAAGTACCTACACGGAATACGCTTAAATCACAAAAAGCATTGGATCAAGCTATAATTAACAAAACCACAACTACATATGAAATAATAACGAATAATCTAGGATACAGTGACCACGATGCACAAATTCTTACAGTTACTAAGAACATAAACACTGACACAATAAATAATACACGCATGTGCAGAGTATTCACTAAAGTTAATATAAAAGTTTTTACGGACTACTTGATGAAGGAATCGTGGGACGCAGTTTATAACGCTGTTGACACAAATGAAAAATATAATTTATTTTTCTCCAAGCTTTCAATTCATTTTAACGCGTGCTTTCCTCTTAAAAGGAGAAAATTAAACATTTCAAGCAAAAGTAATACTTGGATCACACAAGGAATTTAGAACATCGTGTAAAAACAAACGTACGCTTTACTTTATTTCTAAATATCATAACGTATCACCCGGTTTCCATATATACTTCCGAGAATACAAAAGAATTTTAAGAAAAGTAATAGTTCAGGCAAAAGTAATGAAAAATAGTCGGGACATTTTGAGCGCTAGTAACAAAACTAAAGCAATGTGGGATATCGTAAAAAATACAACCACATCATCCCGATACTTTGTAGAGAATGTTATTTTAAAGGATAATGAAAGAGAAACGAGTAATCCGGAAAAAGTTGCCAATCTCTTCAACAAACATTTTTCTATAATTGCGTCTGATCTCACGAAGGGACTAAAACCACAAAATTCAACATCTTACACTTCCCAAAAGAATTCCGTTACGATGTTTATTTCCGAAACTTCTCCCAACGAAATCCTCAGAATAGTCAGTAAACTAAAAAATAAATATTCATCTGGTTTAGATGAATTTCCGAATTGTTTATTAAAAACATGTGCACCTGCCTTTATACATCCGTTAACTCACATTTTCAATGCTTCTTGATGTACAGGAATATTTCTAGATATTTTCAAAACAGCAAAAATTAAGCCACTTTTTAAAAAAGGGAACAAAAATTATATTCAAAATTACCGGCCCATTTCTCTTTTGTCAGTTTTCTCAAAAATATTAGAAAGGCTTTTCTACTTACGAATGGAAACTTTTCTCAGGAAAAACAAAGCGTTTTCAAACTCACAACACTGTTTTAGAAAATAAAAATCTACGGAAACTGCCATTTTTTCTTTTCTAAAAGATGTTGCTTCATCAATAGACCAAAATGAAGTACCCATTGGAATATTCGTAGATCTCTCGAAAGCTTTTGACGTTATTGACCATAACATCTTGCTCTCAAAATTACCTTCGTATGGAATTCGTGGTATTGCCCTAGAATGGATAACTTCGTACCTTAAACATCGGACTCAAAGAGTAGAAATACCATACTGGCAGGGAAGGACATTACATACTTATATTTCCAATTCTTTGCCAATTGAGCATGGGGTCCCGGAAGGTTCGATCTTAGGTCCTATTCTCTTTCTGGTATATGTAAACGAAATGCCCTCGTCTATTAAAAATGGAAGAACGGTTCTGTTTGCTGATGACACGAATGTTCTTTGCAAAAAAGAAGCAGTAAATAGTACAATTTCAGAAGTTTCAAATTGGTTTAATAATAACAAATTAATTGTTAACGAAAGAAAAACTGTTTCAATGCATTTTTGCATCTCAAATCGGAAATCGCATGTTCCATTGAAAATGAACAATTAGCTGATGTTGAGGCAACAAAATTTTTAGGTCTATCAATTCAATCAAACCTCAAATGGAACGTACATATAACAGAATTAAACACTAAATTAAGTTCATTATGCTACGCATTCAGAATTCTTTCAAATTCTGTCAGTCTTCATGCAGCTCGTTGCGTTTATTTTGCAAATGTACATTCCCGCCTGAGATATGGCATAATATTCTGGGGAAGCTCATCCTTTAGTATTCAGACCTTCAGATTGCAAAAGAAAATTATTCGAATAATGAAAAAATGCCTTCCACGTAATTCCTGCAAGCCTCTTTTCATTGAGCTGGGAATCTTACCATTGCCTTGTCTATTTATTTATGAATCTGTAATATTTGTCAAAAATGACCTACTTCACAAAGGGAACATATTTTCATGCAATATTGATATTTATAATTACAACACACGCCATAGAAATCACGTGCATCAAGTGTCAGTATCAACAGCCCAGAACAAGAAATCAACATACAATACATGTACGTTACTTTACAAGCATTGCCAGATGACATAAAACAATTTAAGTCGGTACACAAATTTAAGTTTAAAGTAAAATCTTTTCTGCTGCAAAACTGTTTCAATACAATTAGAGACTATACTGATCGTGAAAATGAAAAATAATGTTTATTGTAACAAAACAAAGATATATAATGAATTAGTTTACGTTTGCATTGTATACATTTTAAAAAAATATTTAATACGCCTGTAACAAGTAATGTACTTCAGCTTCCGGGTCAATGACCCCCATCTCGATCTGGTTTTTGTCCAGTTTCCCTGATCTATTGAGCAAATGCTGAGATGACCCCTTGTTTTGCTTCTGGACGTAAATGTAGCTTCACTGTGCGCACGTTTTGTTGAGCACTCCTTTTGCTTCTAGTTCATTTACCGTTGAAATTGATTTTCTATAACTCGGGAAAAAACATTTTTCAAATATTTTTATTTTCTAAAATAATTATTTTCTAAATTCATTTTTTTTAAATTCTGGGCCTCAAGAAAATGTGCGCAGATAAATTTCTTGCCCCACACGTCATATACAGTTTTTACTGTTTTTTGACAAATAAATACGAGTATTAATTTTGGAGAAAATCGGCCTAAACGTTTTAGTCGCTAACGTTGTTCACAGACAGACGTTTTGCATTCAATTGGTTTGTCGGTATCAAGGACCCACAAAATATGGACACAATCACAATTGTGAAGATACATTTTACTTTCCCGTATACGTATGTATATACGGAGTATATACGGAAAGCTACGCAATGCTATATAAAGTTGTGTAATGCTTAGTAGCATAGGGAAAGTTATGTAATGCTGAGCGAAAAAAATGGCGAATTTTCGCCAGAAAAAAATCGTTGCCGGGCCGTGATAACGAAAAAGTATAAAACCAGTTGGTAAATTAAGAGAGAAAAAACCCCTATCACGTGGTGTAGCCAGAATCCCTCTTTTGTGGGTCCTTGATACCGAAAAACCTATTGAAATATAAACGTCCGTCTGTGAACACTGCTAGCGCCTCTACCATACGTACGGTTTCTTCCAAAATTGATATTCCCCCGTCGATCTGGTTCTAATCAAAGCTTTGAGATTTTGAAAAAGATTCTATAAAATTTGGGGGTACTTTACATAAAGCTCCCCGGACATTTTCAACATTTTCTCAAAAACGGTTCCAACTTTTTCTTTAAATTTATTCTAAGAAGAGTAAAATGCTATTGAGCAGAATATATTGCTATTAAGGTAGCATAAGCCCGATTTTCACGGTTAACTCAGAATTTTCGAAAATTGCAAAAGTTTGAATTTTATTAGGCGTCTTCCTCCAACTACAAAATTGCAAATAGAGATTTTTCCTTCAAATAAAATTTGTTCTTCATTGTGAGTTTTTCTTTAAGGTCATGTACATTTTTTTGAAAATTTGAGTACTTTTCGGGCAATATTGCGTGTAATATCTGCAATTTTAAAAAAATACAAAAACAAGATTTTCTCAAAAAACGGTTCCAAATTGTTTTCTTAAAACTTTTGGTAGGGATAGTGATAAATGTTCCCTATGAGATGACATAAACTCCGTATCGCTCTATTCTTTCGTTTTTTCAAAAAATGGCTTCGATTGCAAAAATGTGATTTTTTGACTTGCATCTCACGTCGTTAATATTTACATTAGTGGCAATTTGTTTACATTATTATATTTACGAGTAGATATGCTTTAAATAATGTCACGTAAAATTTCTGGAAAACTCAACTGTTTTCTGTGAAAACTAGCTCAAAACTCCATTTTCTCATTAATGACTTCAATTTTTTTCTTCAAAGTTTTGGAACGGATAGTGCTAATTGCACTCTTTAATATACGTAAAGTTCATTTGAGGGTATTTGTCTGTTTTTTTAAAAAATACACAAATGTAATTTTTTTGAAAGATCTTTAATATGCACATTACAAGCAATTTGTAAACACTATTGTATTTGTGCTTCAAATGACTTCAAATGAACCTTTTTGTAAACTCGAAAATTTTCTGTGAAAAAGAGCTTAAAATTTCGGTTTTTAGTAGAGCTTAAAAGCCATTTTCTTAAAAACGGCTACAAATTTTTAAAGGACAATTGCCATATATGACTAGGTTTTGTGTTCTTTAATATTCTAAAAGTAATATTTTCGTTGTACCATTAGGAAACCAAAAACGTAAGAAAATGTCGAAAAAAAAGTAATTTGGGTGGCGATAGATGTCAGCTGGCATGTGACAATTCCGAATAGCTAGCCCAGTTGATTTTTTGAAAATACGAGTAGTATTTTTTGTGTAATTTAGCTTTATGTCGATTACAACAATTTTGCTGCAACATGAGAATTTTTTGGTATGCCATGTTTCTTGAGCAGACTAATTATATGCATTCTTAATATCAATGAATGCTTTTGTGTTCATGCAAATTGTATTCCGTTTCCGTGTAGTGTCTATTACTTGTTTGTATATTAAATATGTTCTCTTTTATATTTGTAATTCCCGACTGGAAATTTGTGAATACCCATTTGTTAAAATAACTGTATTCTTGAAAACAAATCTCTATCGCTTACGTAGTAGAAGTTATGTAATACAACGCGAAAAAATGGCGAATTTTCGGCAGTTAACTCTTATTGCCGAGCCCTGGTATCGAAAAAGTGCCCGTCGAGGTGGGTTGGTCCACGTTCTGACGGGGAGATGCAGAGAAGGCTCTCAAGTGTTCCTTTCTCCATTTTTTCATCTTCTTGCTTCTCATCTCATCTCGTGCACGTTCTTTTCACTCCTTTTTCTTCCTCACTGGCCTTCTCTGTATGCTGAACGCCTACCCATGTGTTTGTTGTGCATGTTTTTATTTATTTATTTATTTGTCAAAAAAACAGTAAAAACTGTATATGACGTGTGGGGAAAGAAATTTATCTGCGCACATTTTCTTGAGGGCCAGAATTTTATTAAAAAAAACGAAAAAATGAATTTAGAAAATAATTATTTTAGAAAAATAAAGATATTTGAAAAATGTTTTTTCCCGAGTTATAGAAAATCAATTTCAACTGTAAATGAACTACAAGCAAAAGGACTGTGCTCAACAAAACGTGCGCACAGTGAAGCTACATTTACGTCCAGAAGCAAAACAAGGGGCCATCTCAGCATTTGCTCAATGGATCAGGGAAACTGGACAAAAACCTGATCGAGATGGGGGCATGGCGACCCGTGTCGGAGGGAATGTGTGTCCTGGCAGTTGAGGGACCTGTTTGTTTCCCTTATCTAGTCCTAGTGCTACTGTTCGCCCTTGCACTAAGGGGTACGTGTTTACGTATTTTGGGGAACATTCCCTGTAGGTTCCACCACACTCACTTTGGACCCAGACCTTTGTCCTGAACTCCAGGGTGAGCGGGGGGATCCACGGCGGGGCAGCGCTGTGACAGCGCTTTGAATTTCTCATAATGGCTCTCTCATGGAATTTAAATGGTCTTCGTGCCCACTCAGAAGAATTAAGATTGATAATTTCTCGCCACAGACCATTTATAATCTGTCTCCAGGAAACCCATCTTCTTCCTCATCATCCTCTGTGTCTTCGCGGATTTAACATTCGGTTCGATCAAGACGACGAATTTCGTGCTCACGGTGGCGTCGCGGTACTCATCCGCGACTCCCTGTTCTCTGAGGATCATAACGTTCGAACCGATCTCGAAACAGTTTGCGTTCTGGTATACCTACCGTCCTTCTCTTTTACGGTGTGTAGTATATACATTCCCCCTGGCCAAGTCGTGTCACAAGAGGACATCGAAGATGTTTTCTCAGTTGCCCTGCCCCTTTTCTTATTGCGGGGGATTTGAATACCCACAGACCCCTCTGGGGTGGCACGAGGACCTACCCGGGAGGTTCTATCCTCGAAAATATTATTGACCAGCAAAACTTAATTCTTTTGAATTCCGGGAATCACACTTATTTCTCCATAGCGTCAAACTCCTCGTCAATCGATCTGGCACTATGCAGTCCATCCCTATCTACCATGGTAGAGTGGACTGTTCACGATGACCTACATGGGAGTGACCATTTCCCTACTCTGGTCCACTTTAATATTCAAATTTACACGTCATCCACCCTCCTCGCTGGCTAATCCATCGAGCCGACTGGGATACATTCAGCGAGAAAATTATAATGCCAGCTCATTTTTCAAATAATATCGATGCCTTGGTGGCCCAATTCACCGACGCCCTTCGCGCAGCCACCATTGCAATCCCGACGTCTACGTGTCGGCCACGACGCGTCCCTGTGCCATGGTGGAATGCTGACTGTGTCTCCGCGGTGCGTGACCGAAAACGAGCACTCGCGAGGCTCAATAGATTCCCCACCGCATCAAACCTGATCGATTACAAAAGAAAGCGGACCAGAGACAGATTAGTAATACGGGAAAGTAAGACCGCTTCCTGGAGAGTCTTTATTTCTTCTCTTTCTTGCCATATCCCGCCTAAAGTACCCGTCGAGGTGGGTTGGTCCACGTCCTGACGGGGGGATGCAGAGAAGGCTCTCAAGTGTTCCTTCTCCATTTTTTCATCTTCTTGCTTATCATTTCATGTCATGTACGTTCTTTTCACTCCTTTTTCTTCCTCACTGGCCTTCTCTGTATGCTGAACGCCCACCCATGTGTTTGCCGTGCATGGCGACCCGTGTCGGAGGGAATGTGTGTCCTGGCAGTTGAGGGACCTGTTTGTTTCCCTATCTAGTCCTAGTGCTACTGTTCGCCTTGCACTAAGGGGTACGTTGATTACGTATTTTGGGAAACATTCCCTGTAGGTTCCAACACACTCGCTTTGGCCCCGGACTCTTCTAGACGGGCGGTCGGGAGCTAACCCACTCCCGATCAATCGGCTCGGACTAGGTCTTGTACTGAACTCCAGGGTGAGCGGGGGAATCCACGGCGGTGCAGCGCTGTGTTATTCCCCCACTATATCCTCGTGGCAACCCTGGCACTCCGATGGAGTGTTCCCTTGTTGGGCTCCGTGGTGGGTGGGGACCACGAGGATGAACCTATTCCATCTACATGGATACTTCACCTTTCCCCCTCTTCCGCAAGGAAGAGGAGATGTGCCGAGAGAACCATCGACTTGAATAGTTTCTTTTCTAGAGAAGAAGATCGACCCAAGATGCCTCTTTTCCTCCTCATGTCATGCGCTGAGGAAGGTAAAACTTTTAAAACTGTAAGTGCTGTCCGTCTGGCGCGAGCCATAGAAGAGGCTTACGGGAAGCTCCAAGCGGTCGTGCGGCAGAGGAACGGAACGATTCTTTTTGAAGCACGTACCGACGAGCAAATAGGAAAAATTAAAAATACAAAGCAGATTGCCGGCCTCCAGGTAGTAGTCACGGTCCATCCCACCTTGAACCTGTGCAAAGGCGTGGTAAATCACGAGGACTTTGCTTCAGAAACGGAGGAAGATCTTCTAAACTTTTTTAAGACCTATGGCGTGACTCAGGTGTACAGGATCAGAAGGAAGGAGCAGGGGAAAGTGATCCCTACTTCTACCCTGATCCTTACTTTTGACCGACCATCTCTCCCGGAAAGGATCGTTACCGCTTTCTACAACCTCCGTGTGCGGCAGTATGTGCCGAACCCTTTGCGCTGCTTCAAGTGCCAAAGGTTTGGGCATACTCAGCAGCGATGTATGTCCGTAAACGCGGTTTGCGGGAAGTGCAGATCGTCAGTTCACGACCAACAACCCTGCGACAAACCACCGCACTGTGTGAATTGCGAAGGCGATCACCCAGCCAACGACAAGTGTCCCACGTTTCTCCGGGAAAGGGAAATCCAAAAAATAAGAGTAACCGAAAAGGTTTCCTTCCCTGAGGCGAAGCGTAGGTTCCAAATCAGGGATCCAGTGGACCTATCACGATCCTTTTCCAGTGCTGTAAAACCTAAGTCCCCGGGGGTAACAGCGAGTTGTCAAACTCACTGTACCCCAGCGGTAGTCTCACATTTCAGTTGTCAGGTGTCGCCGGTAGACTTCCCCGAAGATTCGGCGTGCATCCAAGGTGGGAAAATTATCATTCCACACAAAGTACAAAAAACCTGTCCAGAAACTCCACCAGACATCGACCACCTCAAGTGAAACTTCTACTGAAATCGATCTTAAGCAGACACCGCCTCCCAGGAAAAATACGTCATCCAAATCCCGTCCTCCTCTTTCTGTTTCCGAGAATCACATCGGACGATCCTCCAGCTCTTGTAGATCTCGGTCACCCGTGGCCAAAAGTCGGGAAATCTCCCCCGACACAGACGACCATATCCAGCAGCAGTCAGGATGACTCTGCTGTTGATGAGGAACCCCACGAGAGTTCCTCTACAACCATTCAGAAGGTGAGAAAGAAAAAAAAGCAACCAAAGAAATAATTTCTCATAATGGCTCTCTCATGGAACTTAAATGGTCTTCGTGCTCACTCAGAAGAATTAAGATTAATAATTTCTGGCCACAAACCATTTATAGTCTCTTCAGGAAACTCATCTTCTCCCTCATCATCCCCTGTCTCTTCGCGGATTTAACATCTATCGGTTTGATCAAGACGACGGACTTCGTGCTCACGGCGGCGTTGCGGTACTCATCCGCGACTCCCTGTTCTCGGAGGAACACAACGTTCGAACCGACCTCCAAACAGTTTGCGTATGGGTACACCTACCATCCTTCTCTTTTACGGTGTGTAGTATGTACATTCCCCCTGGCCAAGTCGTGTCACAAGAGGAACTCGAAGATGTTTTTTCTGTTGCCCGCCCCTTTTTTTATTGCGGGGGATTTTAATGCCCACAATCCCCTCTGGGGTGGCACGAGGACCTGCCCGAGAGGTTCTATCCTCGAAAATATTATTGACCAGCAAAACTTAATTCTTCTGAATTCCGGGAATCACACTTATTTCTCCATGGCGTCAAACTCCTCGTCAATCGATCTGGCACTCTGCAGTCCATCCCTATCTACCATGGTAGAGTGGACTGTTCACGATGACCTACATGGGAGTGACCATTTTCCCATTTTGGTCCACTTAAATATCCCTAATTTAGACGTCATCCACCCTCCTCGCTGGCTAATCCATCGAGCCGACTGGGATACATTCAGCGAGAAAATTATGCCAGACCACTTTTCAAATAATATCGATACCTTGGTGGCCCAATTCATCGACGCCCTTCGCGCAGCCACCATTGCAATCCCGAAGTCTACGTGTCGGCCACGACGCGTCCCTGTGCCTTGGTGGAATGCTGACTGTGCCACCGCGGTGCGTGACGAAAGCAAGCACTCGCGAGGCTCAATAGGTTCCCCACCGCATCAAACCTGATCGATTTCAAAAGAAAGCGGGCCAGAGCCAGATTAGTAATACGGGAAAGTAAGACCGCTTCCTGGGGAGCCTTTATTTCTTCTCTTTCTTGCCATACCCCGCCTAATGTAGTATGGCGAAAGATCCGACAGATCGGAGGAAGATTTTCCCCACCATCTGTCCCAGGACTTCTTATTAATGGAAATCTTATTACTTCTCCAGAAGAAGTAGTTGAGGAATTGGCCTGTCATTATGAAAATACCTCCAGTTCCTTACACTACTCCCCCAGCTTCTTGAAAACGAAGAGTAGAATGGAGAAATGCAAATTGGACTTCTCAACCTGCCTGGAGGAAGATTATAACGCCCCTTTCTCCATGGATGAATTTTCCTGTGCGCTCGCCCGTGGGAAAGATTCTGCTCCAGGACCAGACCAGATACACAACCAAATGTTAAATCACCTGCCGGAAGAGGCACGTATTTTTCTCCTCCGTATCTTCAACAAGATTTGGATGGAGCATACCTTTCCTAGGACGTGGCGCGAAGCGATTATTATTCCTATTCCTAAAGAAGGAAAGGACAGGACAAAGCCGTCAACCTACCGCCCAATCTCGCTCACAAGCTGTATATGCAAACTTCTGGAGCGAATGGTGAACACGCGTTTGGTCTGGCACCTGGAGCAGAGAAACCTACTTACACCCATCCAATGTGGTTTCAGGAAGAACAGGTCAACCATGGACCACCTTGTCACCCTTATCACACAGATCTCCACTGCTTTCGTGCTACGTCAACACCTGGTAGTAATTTTCTTCGATATAGAGAAAGCATATGAAACTACCTGGAGGTACGGCATTCTTCGCACCATCCATTCTTGGGGTCTTAGAGGCCGGCTCCCCCTTTTTTTAGTAGCCTTTCTTTCCTCAAGATACTTCCGCGTTCGCCTTGGTGACAGGGTATCCGCCAGCCACCATTTAGAAAACGGAGTCCCTCAGGGCTGAATTCTGAGTGTCACTCTGTTTGCTATCGCTATCAATAGTATAGCATCGATAATCCGAGAGCCGGTGAAAGCATCGCTCTTCGTTAACGACTTTGCCATTTTCTGCTCTTCCAAGAGTATTCATGTGATAGAGAGACAATTACAACTTGTCCTCAACAAATTGCAGGAATGGAGTGATGCGACAGGTTTCAAATTCTCCACATCAAAAACTAACTGTATGCACTTCTGCAGGATTCATCTCCATAACCACCCCGATCTTTTTCTTCGAAGCCATCTTCTACCTTTTGTGGACTCTGCAACTTTCCTTGGTCTTACTTTCGATAAGAGCCTAACTTGGCGAAATCACATCCGTAAACTGAAAAGCCGATGTGTCTCACCTCTGAACCTCCTCCGCACCCTTACAGGCAGCTCTTGGGGAGCAGACCGTGTGTCTCTCTTGCGTTTGTATAGAACCCTCATCCGCTCTGTTTTGGATTATGGATGTATTGTATATGGGTCAGCGTCACCATCAACCCTCCGGCCATTAAATACCATTCACAACGCCGGTATAAGGATTAGTACAGGCGCCTACCGCACGAGTCGCATCGAATGCATCATGGCCGAAGCTGGAGAACCATCTCTGAGCCGAAGGCGAGGTATTTTATTAGCCTCTTATGGCGCTAAAGTGTCGGGACAGGTTGACCATCCTTGTCGTCAAATAATGACTCACCCAAATTATGAGTCCTCGTATATTCTTTTTTTTATTTATCCTTGTTCGACTTATTTAGTCTTTCGAGTGTTTTTATAATTACATAATTGTATTCCAAACCAATTTGTACATATGGAAATTACATACATGTTTTGCATTGTACAATTCCACATTAACATTTTGGAGGTTAGCCCATGTAGGGACCTCTCACATACATGAAATATTTTATATACTTTTAACAATTTGATACATAATTGGACTTTTAATAATTATCAATACAGTTTGAAACTATTGTCTGCAAATTTTGGAGGATGTAACAACTCTTTAGCATGACGGGTTTTAATTCTTAGTTGTGGGTAGGCTGATTTTCCGAGTGAAAATGTCTTAGTGGCAGGACATAAGGGTAAGTTAGTATAGAATTGTGTTGCTAATTTAGTTACTCAAAAGTAGAACAGATGTATTGATACAACAGATGAACAATTGATGTATTTGTTCATTACTAATGAACCAGGGAGCTTTTAATGTCCACCGAAGAAATTTATTTTGAATGACTTGTATTTTTTTGAAATTGGTAGGGGCTGTACCTCCCCATATTTGACAGGCATATGTAAGAGATGGCCGAATGATGTATCTAAAGATGGATAGTGATGATTTTGTTAATTTTAGAATTTTTATTAATCAGAGGATATAATTTTAGCATTTTAATAAATGTGTTGCTAGCTATTTTTGAAACATGACCTTTCCATGTTAATTTTTTATCAATTAGTAATCCTAAATATTTGGCCGGGGTTGTAGATGGAAGCCATTGTATTGCTTTATTGTTTAAAATTAAAGGTATATTGGTTTTAGTCTTTTTAGTGAAAATACTTTTGCTTGGCATTTATTAGGGTTAATAGTTATGTTCCATTTTCAAAGCATTTAGAAAGTATGTTTAAGTCGGCTTGTAATTTGTCTCGACCTATTGATAGGTCTTTATGTGCAGTAAAAACTGCAGTATCATCCGCAAAGAAGGATATTTCAGAATTATGAAAAGTTGGGACATCAGAAATAAATATATTACATAAGGTTGGTGAAAGTGTGGACCCCTGAGGGACTCCAGCATTTATTGGATGATTTGTAGATATTTCTGTATTAACTTGAACTCTAAAACTTCTAGATTTGAGGAAACTTTTAATAATTTGTTGTAGGTAATGAGGAAAGCCAATTTGTCGCATTTTATAAAGAAGACCAGTATGCCAGACACTGTCGAATGCTTTTTCTATATCAAGAAATAATGTGAGAGTGTGATATGATTTTTGAAAATTTGATGCTATGTGATCTGTTAGTCTTAACAGTTGATGTGTTGTGGAATGATTGTTGCGGAAGCCAAACTGTGGGGAATTACGTTATTTTGATTAGTACATTTATTTAATCTGGCTAAGCGTGCTTTTTCAAAAAAAATGATAAAGTAGGAAGGAGACTTATAGGTCTATAATTTTCAGTTTTAGTGTAGTCTTTATTTGGTTTTGGAATATGTATTACTGATGCAATTTTCCAGGATTTAGGGAAGTAGTTCACTCGTAAGCAAGAATTGTATATTGAAGTGAGTGGACTTATTACTTTTGGGGGTAGTTTTTAATATAATATTAGAGATCTTATCAATTCCTGGGGATTTTTTATTTTTCAGTTTCTTAATAAAAAATTTAATTTCAGATGGTGAAATGAATTTTATTCTTTCTGTTACTGTATAAAAGCGTCTGTTTAATTCTTGCGAAATATAATTAGAAAATGAAGAATTTAAAGAAGAGTTATTAGAGAAGGTCATTTCAAAGTGTGTTGCTAAGGCTTCTGCTTTAAATTTTGTTTATCATTAGTTATTACTTTTATAGCTGACGATAATGAAGAAGAGTTAGGTTGTAATTGAGATGTAAAATATTTAAATTGTGTAAGTCTATGAGATTCCAATTTATTTTAGCTTTTCTTGTTAGAATGTTCAGAGTAGATTTAATTGATGGATTACGAGTTATTTGCCATATTCTTCTTATTCTGTGTTTATAAGTAATTAGGTTCAGTAAACTTTTTGGTATTTGATTTGTTAATATTTTTTGTGATAATGTTTAGAAGTAGGGTGTTGAATAGCTGTGTATATGTTATTTTGAAAATTCGAAATTGTTAGGTCAATGCCCTCAGGTGTATATAGTTTATCTGGATACGAGTCTAAATTTATTATGTTTGCCTGAAAATGATCCCAATTAATGGGTCCGCAAATAAGAGAGTTGCGAGAATAGCTGGCTGGAGAAATTTTATGAAAAGTTATCGAAATCGGATCATGATCCGAATTTAAGGCTGGAATTTGGTATTGAAATATTGGTATGTCTACATTCTTCGACAGTATTGTCGACTATGTCTGGATTTAAATTTGTATTATAAGGATGAGTGGATTGAACTAGAGCGTGAATTGTCCAACATTGTCCAACATTCTGTTGTGAAAATGTTAAATAGTACTTTTGATTGAGGGGTGGTAGTTCTACATCCCCATGCTCTGTGTTTAGAGTTTAGATCACCCATTAAAATTATTTTGTCATTGTTAGTAAAAATTGTTTTTAGAATGCTAATTGGTAGTAGTTTGTTTGGAGGTTTATAGACAGAAATTATTTTTATCTTTCAAATGAAAAGAGTTATTTGAATCGCGACCATTTCTAGGTCTTTTCAAGTTGGTACTGATATATTAGTATGAATAAGCTTTCTTTTTATAATTATAGCTACTCCCCCTCCATTATGAGTCGAGAGTCTGTCTTCTCTGTAAATTTTGTATCCTGGTATATTAATCTTTAAATTGTTGTTAAGATGTGTTTCTGTCGCACAAGCAATGTCTTATCTTTTGATCATGAAGAAAATGCTTAAATTCTGAGAGTTGTCTGAATAATCCATTGGCGTTCCAATTAACTAATATAAGTTTAGAATTGTTGTCCATTGTTTAATATTGTTGGTAATATTTGTTGAATTAATTTTTTTAATTTGTGGAATTAATATGTTTATTACTTAAGATGTTATGATTGGAATTATGGAATTGTAATTAGTTGGCAGAGCTGCTGAAATGGAATACCTATTCCTGAGGACATTTTGTGATTCTAATGGTACAGTTGGTAAATTTGGAAAATTTCTTGTATTATTTATGTTAGGGGGATATTTGAAAAACCTATGTTTTGAGGATTTGATTTGGGTTGAAAATTAAATTGCATAGACATTTATGCTGAGGAGGATTTTGAAGAATCATAATATTTAGTACTTATAGTTTTAAAATATTCACATCCTCTGTAATTTGCAGTGTAGTTTTTGTGACTATTAACTCATTTAGGAGTTTTGAGTTTTTTGTTTATTACATTTTGAATAGTGATGATTATCTACACATCTTGGTTCTAACTTACAATTCGCTTGGGTGTGATTTATTCTCTGACAGTTTTTGCATTGAATTGGGAAGTTGATTTTATTTCTTATTTTAACTTTAACTATACTATTAAATAGTCTGTTCAATTTAAGTATTTCTCTGCCTTGATCATTGTCTACAAGTATATTCTTCGAACATCGTTACCCCATCCCCCAGGTATTAGATTACGAAATCTTCTCCGGGAACTAAATGTCGAACTTCCCACTCCTGTGAAACCCACAAGTGACCGGATTCCCCCTTGGAAACTACTCCTTCCCAATATTGACCTCAGACTCTCCAATCTATCCAAACAAACTACTAGTCCTCTGGTTTACCAGAAGCAGTTTCAGGATATGAGAGAATCCTATCCGGATCATTTATTCTTATACACGGATGGTTCATCGTGCAGTGACGCGGTGGCATGTGGTTTTTATTGTATCAGGGCCACCAAATCATTTCGGCTTCATTCCATGTGCAGTATATTCACTGCCGAAATGTATGCAATTCTTCAGGCCCTAAAATACATTGAATCAGCGACGTTGCGGCGAGTAGTTATTTGTTCAGATTCTCTCAGCTCTCTACAGGCTATCTCCCGTCCTTCGTCAGACTACCTGACGTTATCTGTTCAAAGCCTGATTCATCGTCTTCTGTCCCGCCGCTATGACCTGGTACTTTGTTGGGTCCCAGGCCACGTATCAGAGGGAACGAACTGGCCGACCAGGCAGCGAAATCAGCGACTCGTAAAACTCGTATCGACATTCCTTCGGTACCATTGTTCGATGTTCAAGCTTTCTTGAAACGATCCGTGTTTAGAGCGTGGCAAACAGAGTGGCACAATAGCACTTACAAACTAAGTGCGATAAAGAATTCTGTTTATTCCTGGCGTTCCTCATCACGCTCCACTAGGCGTGAGGAAGTTCTTTTAACCCGTCTTCGTATCGGACACTGCCACTTTTCTCACGGTTTCCTTCTTTGAAGTGAAACTTCTCCCATCTGTGACTCGTGCAGGACTGTTCTTTCCGTGGAACACGTCCTCCTGCACTGCAGGAAATTTGTTGGCAACCGACGAAGACATGACCTGGGCAACTTGCTACAAATGGTGCTCGGGGATGACGATTCTGTGCTCTCAAAATTTTTTTGAGAGAAAGTGGAATATATAACTTTATTTGAAAGATAATAACAATGTTTTATGTTGTTTTTTTTGGCCTCTTTACAGCCAATTTTACGTTTTAAGATACATTTTACGCGCCCTTTTTTCTTTTTTCCTTCAGCCATTTCTACTTGTATACTTGATGCAGAATTCAAGCCCTGTTTTTAGCCAATGTACATGCTTTTAAACAGCGGGTAAGTTGCATCTGCAACACTGAATAATTTTTCTCTAAATACTCTGGGGCATGGGCGCAAATGACCACAGTAGTTGAAGCGCCCTCTAAACCCTATTCAATCAATCAATCGAAAAAGTGGATAAATCGAGTTGCTTAATTTAGAAAAAATTCTCTATTACTTGGTGATGCCAGAATCCGTTTTGTGGGTCTTTGATACGAAAAATTTGATTGACGGCAAAACGTCCGGCCGTCAATACCACTAGCCCTTAGGATTTTTTCCAAAATGGATATTCCCCAGTCGATCTGGTTCGACCCGAGGCGCTGCGATTTTGAAAACACTTCTTTAAAATTTGAGGTTACTTTACATGAAGACTGAGACATTTTCAATTTTTTTTAAAAGATTACTCATGTAACCTCTTTGACTGCATCAGAATGTGCGTAATGAGTTATCTACTAGTGAATGTCAGATGACAACTTAATTACGTGAAATGTGCCATATGTTCATTCGCAAAAAGTGATCATTTTTGACCTCGTCTTCTACATGTACTATAAGTTTGTAACATTTATTCTAAGACATCATGAATAGCAAAAGACATGATGCAATATGAAAACATGTTGCAATATCAGAGTTCAAAAAAATGTGTGCAGATTCTGCTTCTACCTCTGCATCGTACATTATATATTTTGCAGACCAAGAGACAGAACAGGTGTAATGAACTTAGGAAGTATTTAATGAAATGAAAAGGAAAATATGAAATATTTTAAACATAATAACTTGGGAAGCTTTTTAAAGGGCATTGATTTCTCAAGATGGTTGATTTTGAGAAGGTAGAGCCCTTGGCAATCAATTATGCTACCCCCAATTCTTGGAGATGTTACCTTATTTGATTTGTGCACCAAAGACATTTCTTATTATTAAAAAAGGACTTTCTTTATTTCAATAAATCCCTTCTGAACTAAATCTGGAACATTTGTTACGACAAAATAAAAAAATCTGTAATTTAATTTTTAAACCCAATTTATTAATAACTTACTCTTTTAGTAATAGGTTTTGAATGAAGAAAAAATGTATGAATTTGTAATTTGTTTTAAAAAGTAGTGTCCTTTATATTGAACAGTTTATTTAGCAAAAGAAAAAAAAACTCATACAAAGTAATATACTTGAATATTTAGGAAAAAATATTAATTGAATTTTAATTACATTGATTTAATGAAGAGATATTTTTATAGTTGCCTTTTTTGATAGTGCCTTTGGATAAAAGGAAATTGAAAGAGATACATGCAATTATTCTTTAAAATATTTTTCACATCCAAAAGTTAGAAATTGGAATCGATCATTAACTAAGAAATAAAATTACACTTAAACAGTAACTTGTAACATTAATATAGCATTCTTAAGAACTTTAGAATAATTTAAAGGCTCGTCTGCATTTTATTTGAAAATGTTGCATTAACTTCTAATGTCTAATATTAACTTTCTTTTCAGAATTCTCGTTATTCACACTACTTCTGACAGAGAAATTGCAGCTCGACACCCAAATTTTATTACATTACTAAATGCTTCATAAAATGGAGTCTCTTCTGCTCCTTCATCTAATCCTTTATCATGATGTTCTTGTTCGTCATCCCGAAATTTTTGTATTACAGTCAGAAGTTCTTTGTTTTTTTCTGGATCTGACATGAGCACTCGAAGTTGGTTGTTGTAATGTTCGACAATTACAGATTCAACTGCTACAGTGCATGCCATTGCTGCCTTTGGACCTAGAAGTGCGGAGCCTGAAAATACATGGAAATGTGGGTCATTCCAAAAATAACATAATTTAACTTTCAGCCCATTATATAAAACTGAGTGACTCTCATCCCTTATGTTAACTAATTGACATATTTCTGCAAGAACATGAACAACAACACGGTCAGACTTGTGAGTGGAACAGCATATTACTCAGCCCTTCTCAAACTATTAAGGCGAAGTTGACGCTTTGGTTTGAATGTCCAAGGTTATGACAAGGTGCCAGCCTACACGATTTACATAAGACATCATTGTGTCTGTCTAAAGCATTTTATTTCTGCAATTTTTTGCCAAACACTTAAAGGCGTAATTGGAGTTTTGCTACGTATGACCAAGTTTATGATGAGGCTTCAACCTATGCAATTAGCATAAAACATCATTCAGTCATTCAACACTTTTTATCCAAAATTTTTAAAATTTAAATGCACCACACTCTTTTGGATTACAAAACAAAATTCCCCTATTCCTACCACTCACACTTCGCTTTCGTTTACAGATCTCACTATGAGAGTGATCTCACATTTCAATTGGCCCAGTTTGTAACTGGGTCAATTCAAATGTAATAAGGGATAAGACCCAACCAGACCTTTGAATAGACCATAACTGAACAGAACTTTATTATATTATTTTACTGACAGTGTCATACATATGTACCAACCTGCACCCAGCATGAAACCTGCTACATTCCATACGGGTGTCAAAGCTGTAGGTCTAACTCTGTATTTATTTATAAGTTCTTCAAATTTTGCTTTATGTTCTTTTTCTTGGTCCCACATATGTTGAATCATAGGTCCCACACTGCTTTTACCTGTAAAAACGTTCAAAATTACCAAATCTGGAAATGTTAAGGATCATAATGATATCAATGTTCTACTAATTCTTTAGGATTTTTAATAACAACACTGCTCAACAACAACAACAACAACAACAACAACAACAACTTTTTTTCACTTGCCCAGGATTTTGCAACGAATTTACAGTAAATCGGGTACGCTGAATCCAGATATGTCATTAGTTTCGCTGAATTGGCTCTAGTTTTTGTGCTATGAATGTTGTAAGGAATGATACTATCACAAAACTCACAGCAAATATCTATCTTTATACAAACACTGTTTGTTTGTTGGTTTTTTAATTTTAAATTTTGAATATCGCATTATTCCCAGGATACTTTAATTGATCTTTGTTTTATGAATACATTTTGTCTTGTTATAAAACAATGAGCTTTTCAGAAGACCTTGTTTGAATGACTTTAATGTATATGACAACATTTGTGGGGAATTTACGCCTCAAAAACAGAAAAGAAATATTACAAACTTTGAAGAAAAATATATGAAACATATTTTGGTATAAAAGTTGGTGATCAAGATAAGTCGTGGGCCCCTGATGTGGTATGCAAAACTTGTGTGGAGTGTCTCCGTCAGTGGAAAACTGAAAAATTTTAAATTTGGCATACTGATGGTATGGCAAGAGCCCTAAAATCATGATAATTGTTAGTTTTGTACTGTAAACATAAAAGCCTTTAATTTTTAAAAGAAAGAGAACAGGGAGAACCCTGATTTGGAATCAGCAAAGTGACCTGTGCCACATGAACCTGATGTTCACCACATTTACTGGAAGTCTTGTGTCTGATAGTGAAGATGTACAGATTCTGAGGTGCAATTAAAGAGTTAGCAGTGGCAGTGAATACGATGGAAGTGTTGTTACAAAAGAGCACTTCTCCCAAGATAAGCTTAGTGATTTGATTGATGTGATTTGATGACTAGTTTGCCAAACAAAGCAGCTGAACTTTTAGCATCCTGACTAAAAGAAAAGAAATGTCTGACACTGGAAGCAAAAATAACACGTTACTGGTTATCGGCACACGCTTTGACATTGTTGTCAATAACTTTTTGGGTAATCCTAAAGCAGAAAATTATCCAGAAATTGTGCTGGACTTGCTTTTAAATTTTCAAAATTTCAGTGCAACTATGAGCATTAAGGTATACTATCTCCATAACCATCAGACAAATTTCCAGAAAATCTTGGCAATATGTGTGAGGAACAAAGCGAGCGGTTCCATCAAGAAATAACAGTAATGGAAGTTAGATATCAGGGCAGATGGGAAAGACACAATGGCAGACTACTACTGGAGCCATCAATGTGATTATCCTAATTTGCCGCATTAAAGGATATCATACAAGGTTTTGTGATTCTTTGCAGGCTGTAAATATAAATATATTGACTATATTAATATTAAATATTTCAAGAGTTTAATTTTGAATAAATAGACATATCTAGTTACATTTAGTTCAAGTTTTATGCAATTTACGAATAGCCTGTACTCTATAAAATAAAATAATAATATTTTTGATGAGATTTTCATAATCTCGAAAACTAGTGCTAATCTACCAAAACCAATGCCATATTTGGAATCTGTGCATTAAACATACCCTAAAATGGCTTTAAATTGTTTGGCAAGAGAATGAGTGTTGACCAGTATAATTATTATTATTATTCAGCCAAATGCATTTTTGTAGAATTTGAGAATAACAACTACAGTGAATGATGTGTCTTAGTAGAATTCTCCTATCTTTCATAGGTTGTGTATTAACTATTTACTTCATGAACTATGCTTTCTAACCTAGAACTGCCATTTGCCCAGCGTAAATTCGATCAGCTCCCAGTTCACCTGCATGATCCACTCGTATTATAGTGTCAATTTGTTGGGCTACACAGCTCATCCTTCTGTCACTGCATCTTCTGAGCACCCTTGATTGAAGCATTTTCAGAACCTGCAAATTTTAAAATTAGTATGAATATCACATGTGTTTCAGGAATTTGTGCTGAAAAGTGTCTGAATGGAGGAAAGTGTATTCAAAAAGACACCTGCGAATGCCCCAGAGGCTATTATGGACTGCGATGTGAATACTGTATGTACTTCTTGGGAAAAAACTATCTTTACTTTTTCTATTTGGACTTTTATTTATTTGGACTTTGAGTTAACACATTTCGCAGAACAGAAAGTATTAAAAACATAAAGAATGATAATAAAATTTCCAAGTGAACAGATATTTTGTGAACTAGATTGATTGTCCCCAAAAGCTAGAAATTTGAGAGAGGTGTATTTTGGGTCCAGAATGGCACGTTATAGTATGGTATAATACATGATCATGAAGTTTTGAGAGAAGATAGTAGCACTTTAGATATACATTTACATTTACTATTTAATAAAAAAGTTTCAGAGATTTGTATCGTAAAAAGAAATCGTCCTTTTAGGCATGTGCCTAAATTATTCTTTTTAAATAGATACTGGAAATTAATTGTGAATACATAACAGGTCTTAACAGAATGAAGGAACCATAATTGTTGTGCCCAAATATGCATCAACTAGTAAATGCTTAAAAATGCTCTTTTGATATAATTGAAACTTTGGAGGAAAAACTCAAAAGTATCCTTGGACAGAAACTGATACCAAAGATTAAATCTGTTGTATTAAATAAAAAAGGTGACTGTACTGTATCAAAAGGGGAAGAGACGATGAATGCATTGTCAGCAGTTTTATGTTTATCTTTCTATCTTGCATCATTTTAATATTCTGTATGCATGATTTTATAAAATAGTTTGAAGTAAAATAAAATGAACATGAAAAATTTATTTTCACAACAACTTACGAATAGTGCCTGTTTAAGAAATTATGCAACCTATTTTCACAATTTTAGTGCCTAAACAGTCTAGTAATACACCCATAATAAAACTCCGTAATTTTACATAGACAAATATTTTTCTTTTCCCTCTACTCCTTACTCCTCTATTCTTCTTCCTGTGAACTGTGTCCAAATTAACTACAACTTTCTGGTTCTTTTGTCACAGCAAAATGTGTAATTCCATGTCTAAATGGTGGGCGATGTCGAGGAGTGAACAAATGTAGATGTCCTCCAGGATTCAAAGGAGACCACTGCGAAATTGGAAGGCGATCACCCCAAAGGAGTACATGCAATAGGCCCTGTAGACATGGCATATGTAGACCAGATAACACTTGTCAGTGTGATCCAGGATGGTTTGGAAGGATATGCCACAAAAGTAATTATTTTTCTTATTTTGAAAATTGTGCATTAACTGTCATTATAATCATACAATATCAAATATGAAATATTTCCTTAAGACTTAAAGGGTTTTGTTGATAGAAAAAGTTTCCTAATGTTTACTTTCAGAAATGTCACAATCTCAAGCACAGTCCAGTGATCTGAAAGTGAAATGAACAACCAATTGATATTAGCAGATCCAAACTACAAAATAAAGCTATGGGATATGCATACTAACAATTAAAACAGGGCTTAGCAACCTTTCTTCCATTTATAAATGGATTTTATTTTTTCTGAAAGGTATGCAAAGAATACAGTGCTTTAATGGCTAAAATTGTGTCAGAAAAGTCTAATGTAAATGTTAGGACTTTGTCTGCTACACCAGTACTGATTTCTTTGTTGGAAGAAATATCTGTAGTAAGTAAATGAAGCAGGTATTAAAAAGGCAATAAATAAGCATGACAAAAAGAATTCTATAAGATATTCTTTGTAAAACATTGTGATCTGATCACATTTGTGTATAGTGTTGAAATCTGCTGTACTTTTCTTGATAAATCTAAAGATATTTGTTAATAATTGGCATTACTCATTGTTACACTGTACTTAATATCCTGATGTACTCTTCCCAAACGGCACAATCTCCAGACAGCAAAATTTTCTATTGTGGATTTCTAGATTATTAGAAGCTGCTCTGATCCAAAGCAAGTGACAAAAAACTGTTTTTCTACTGTACATTTATTGTTTCCAATAAAAATAAGACTGAAATTGTTCTTGTTAGTAAAATGGATACTTTCCATGATTGTTAGTGCAGCTCTTGATGCAAACATTGTTTAATAACTTAAGAGTACATCAAAAAATTTTCCCTGAAAATGTTTGAAGCAAAGTTTGTTCAGTTTATTCATTTATTAGAAATGCTAATGAAAGAACAATATTTTTATTTCTGGGGTCAAAGCCAATTTAAATTTCTCCAAGTCCTTCTCAATATCATCTTTCATCAAAAGGGAAGAGTTAGTTTTATAGCTTTCATAAATGCAAAAATGCTGATTTTTGATATGAGACTAGGTGAAAAAAGAGGTGAAACTTAGAAGTAATTTTTATTATTTTTCTTAAAAAACAATTAATTTTGTACCCGACTCCACAAGTAAAAATTTTGTCCTGAAGATTAAAAGATGGAATGTACATGCTCATTTTAAGTAATGGTGATAAATTGCTTATGCAATAAAGATATTTTACTACTTTATTATTGTTATTATTATTATTATTGTTGGTACATTTCTCTTATTTTGCTCTTGCAAAACTAAGACTTCAAACTTTTAAAAGACATCTGAAAGAAATGAAGCCAAAATAGACATGCACACTAACTTGTTTAAAGAAAAATGATTTTCCAATCATACTTTCCCAGTATTTTGGAAAGACATCACAAGACAATAATGTCAGAATTAAAAACAATAGATTATAAAAATTCTTGTAATAACTGCTGTTTTCTTGGACAACTTATTTAAGAACAAAGAAACGAAATAAGTTGGTTAACACAGGTAGTTTACTTTTGTAGATTTCTTTTCCCCCACATGGATGTGTAACCGGTGTGTTTATGATAAATACGTTGCACACCAATTGTGATGTCATCCACCTAAGTGAAGTAGTTAATCATGGTTTTTCAAATGTAATTACAAAATGCTCTGCAAAATAATATAAAATTAAATTAATCTGGTATTTTTTTATATTTTAATTGTATTCAAATCCTTGTTTTTATTAAGTTTTACTAAATATCGTTTCCACGTTCGCTTGGTTAAGAACATATTCTGAAAATTTGTAAGGTGTCTTGTGTTATTGCAGGAATATAACAATGTAAAATGTATTGATACTAATAATATTTTGTGAGCAATGCTACGTATTTGTTAATGGCAATGATGAGTAGGTAAACAAATGATCTCTACTTCTTTTATTTCAAGTTTTGATTTTTCTTAGAGCTACATGAAATGTTTTATTTTGGACAGTATATATTAATTGTATTTGAAAATATCTCCCACAAGAGAAATTTGTTTACAATTTTTTGTTGATAATAAGTACTCTTACATCGTACTAGTGAATTTCTAGTGTAGTTGCCAATTGTTTTGTTTCTTCTTTATTCTTGTTAGTTTCAGATGGAAAGTAGTTTCTGCAGTCATTGAGAATTTCAAAATTAATATTTTTCTTATCTGATATTAAATAAATCTGGGTTATCTAGAGCCATTTTCTTGTCTTGTATCATCAGTTTTTCCTCTGGAATTCAACTGCAATTTTAGTTATTTGCTTTGCCAACATGTTACTATCCTTAAATAATAAAGTTTTTATGTAATTTGAAAATGAAAATTTGACTTGATGTTTCTTTAAATATCAGCTCATTGATGCTTATAAAATTTGGTGGAAATCCTAGAGTTCTAACACACAAAAGTATCAGTATAGTGTATTATTAATATAAAGTTGTCAAATATTGACCCAGGACATTATTATGTAATAATAGTTGTCTTGCTCCACAAGATTAGGATAAGAAATATTTGAGATCAGCATGATTGCACATTTTTGGATTCACTAAATTACACTGATACTTTATTTTATTTAATTAAAATCAAAAAACAGTTAAAAACTATGTGAAGTAATATGAGAAGTCTATTCTGTGCACATTTTCTTAAATTCTGGACCTTCACTCTATTAACTTTATTAATACAGTTGAGAACAAGAGTTTCTGGCATTAAAAATATTTCATCCAATTTGGTATATTCATAGTACACTAAAATGAGGTTACACTCCTAATAGGTAAACAAAGATACATTAAAACAACAGTTTACAATAGTGTTTCATTATTACCACACCAACACCTCTGCCAAAAAATTTACCTCTGAAAAAATTATATGGTGTATTCGGTGTTTGGCAAGAGGCACAGACCTTAATTTGTTTTCAAGCAATAATGAAAATTCCCATTCCCTGAAACTAAATTAACATGTGCCTTTTAAGTATAAATGCTTCAACAAAGTAAAGCAAGCAGCAGACATTGAAAAGTAATGAAATTTTAAGATAACTTGTGTGTATCTTCAAGTCTGAAAACAGGAAAAAGAAATAAGTCGGGTATATGGCCCACTTATAAAATTTTATTTAGTGTTTCATGAAAGATTAATAATTGTAAATTTAAATTAAAAGTTCTTATCAATAGTTTCTGAACTAATATACTTAATTTTGAACTTGTTCATTAACAATAAATGGGGAAAACTTTTGAGTTGTTGAAATTACGATACTTCAACAACGTAATTTGAAAAACACTCCTCGAAACCTGTCAAATTCTGGAAAATGTACGGAAGCATATCTCCTAAACTACCTTGAACGCTGGTGTGACACATTTAACAGACGATATTATTTACATCAAGTCATCAATATTAATCAATTGACGAGTCTTGGTACCTGCTTAGCACCTACAAAGAGTGGATGCAAGGGCGATCTACCGAAGTGGGATTAATAGCAATAGAAGCCCATGCCATTTTAACTTCAGATGCGACTGTATGTTTATTATTAAACTTCCAGTATATTGGTATCACACTGACACTGATTTTTAAATCAGATATTCTAAGAATTAGTAAAAGGAAATAGATACCCGGGCCAATCTCTCCAACAACACTCAACAATCTATCATGGATATCGTAGTTTCTTCATTAGCTACCAGATGTCAGGAGCGAGTAAAGCTACATTCAGAGCGTCCATAAAATACAAACGACAATTTTTTACATAGACGCCACAAGAAGAAGCGATGAAACTCTTTAAGTTGATCTACGTCTTCTAAAGGTAGGTCTCGGCTCATTAAAAGACTTTTAACATTACGTTTTTGTTGAATGCTCGGGTATGATATCGGTGAAACATCGAACAATGTGTACGCCAGTAGATTTTCATATCCTTGCAAAGTATCTTCCGCGCAGACTCGAGCAAAATGGCGGCGTCGAATATTTTGTTGTCCATATCCCTGGAATCTAAGGTTTCGATCGATATTCATAGATGTCGACAGAATTTTTTACTTACATGTGTTTTTCCAACGAGTGATGTCCTTTGAAATATGCTAGGTGGAAAAATATGAGACAACGAACACGGTTTGGCCAGTGTTGTAGGTTCTGCAGATGAGCCGTGCTTACGGGTTGAAATGGCCCTCGCTTCACGCAGGTGCGTACGCAGCCGTAGTCTATGAATTTTAACTGGGCCTGCTCAGTGCCGTGCCGCGCTTTTCTTGTATCTGTTGATACCTAGAGGGCTTTCTGACATCGAGATGGTATTCATACTTCGTCCTGTTAGAGTATATAATGTAAGATTGGGTGATGTCAGGACATATTTGGTTATGGGATAAATTTGTTCGATGGAAGAAGGGTGGCCATATTCCTAAATCTTTGAAGTCATTGCACACAGACAAACAGTATGCGAATGTGTTGTTTACATCTACTTTGAGTGTGCGTGAACTAATGAAATATAAGGGAATTACGGTTTGTGTCAAATACATAAGAGTTAATTCTAACCTCTGCAATATCTTAGATTATCCCATGGTTCCTTGCTGGTGGGAGGTTTCCTAATTATTGATTTTCCAGTGGCATTGGGAATATAAAGGAAAATTAAGATATAAATAATGTAGATTATCAGGCAAATAAAGGAGTGTACATTAATATTTAATATGAGTGGGGTTCAGGGTATGAATCAAGTGTGTCATGTCCAATTTATTATTCTTTGAATCATAAAATTGACAGATGTGTTTTGTGACACTAGTGTAAAATGCATTGTTTCAGAAATTCATATTTAAGTTTTCTTAATAATTTTGTGTTCATTTGAATTAAAATGACAATTTCCTTCTCTTGTAGGTATCCACAAATTTTAAATCAACAGGAATTTACAAGGTGCATGATGGTAAACAGAGTTATTCGCCATGGAATCCTCATTACAATAGAAAAGAAATAAGCTATGTTCAGAACCTGCTTGTAGTTAAACAGTAAGTTGAAAGTTCCTAAATTATTATGTTAAACATTATTGAAAATGTGTTCACACTCATTTAAAGTAAATTCATCTTTTCTTATTTATACTATAGCAAGTTTTTTCCTTACACATTGTGGTATATTTAAATTTCAGGTTCTCATGGTTACCATAATGAATTCAACCGGCAGTGATTCAATTGCCATTGAGGTTGGCACCAGCAGTTCTTCAATCAACCACATGGTCTCAGATGATGAAGATGGGTGTCCTTCTTCACCTGGCTCAACACAGTATGTGGAGGGAGGTGACCTCATGGCTGCGGCAATGAGTGACGAAGTTACAGCACAGCTGGCAGCAGCAGGTTGGCAAAAAGGCCATGGTGATTTCCGTTTGCTTTGTTTTTGTTTATTTTATAGGGCTGTCAGTGAAGGAAAAACTATTTAAAACTCTTATCTGTTACTGTAATTTCATCAAGAATACAATTTCTTGGAAGAAAGTAAGCTGTAAGCAAATGTTTGAAAATTATGAAAGAATTCTTTGGAATAATACTGAAATGGATTGGTAAAGAGAAAATCAATCCATATCTGATTGGTTAATTTTTTTTCAACTGTTTTTATCATACTTTATGGTGCTATTTATGTAAATGGTAATATTATATAGTGTTCATTCAGAGAATTGTATTAAAAAAGAATTTAAAAAGAATAGAAGCCATCAGCCTTTGTTGTACTTGTTGCCTTGACTATTGATTTGTAACATATACTTACTGACAGATGGATAAGGTATATTAATAGAATTTGTTGCATCGAAGAACATTGTGAATAGTGAGGGTGAACTTAACTACATTTTCAGTTTGCATTCTGCAGTGAAGTATAATATGTTATCGAGTTCTTTTTCAATTGCATTTAAAAAAATGTATTATTCCATAGTAAATATTTTCCATAATTTTCAAATTGAGAGTAAAGCTGCCCTGTTTCCAGTAGTTTCAGGAATGTTCATTAGATTTTAAATCTGTTACATTATCAAAATAGGAACTCTTGGAAATGAATTTGAACTAAATAATATGAATCATAGGACATGTTCTTTTTCTTCTAAATTCTCTGGACTATAGAATGGTAATGTACCTATGATTATTAATTCAGCTTGATTTATGGGATTTAATCAAACTGTCAATTTTTTTTAGCAAAATACATAATTAATTAAAGCCATGTATTGTTTTCATTGACTAGTTAAAAACAATTTTACTGACAACCTCTTTCTTCTTCTTTGCATTACTCCTAATTTCATCTTTTTTGTTTATGTAAATTTCTTTCACTTTTTTATGCACAAGTATTGTATGTTGAATTTTTGTGATTTGGTAGTGTTAAAAATTTTAAGTTTCTAATTTCATTTCCCATCATGATAATTTTTTGCATTTTTTTTAGCATGCTAAATGTGGCTAAGTGTAAAAGCATATGTTTGTCACGTAGTATTGACATATTATCAATATGTCACTACTATGTCAATTTACTCTATGTAGAAGTTAGTTATAAATATATTGTTAGGAGTGGGATGTTTTGTTTGTAAGGGTCTGAAATCTCTTTACTTCTACATTCCTAGTATAATAAAAGTGAGATTCGCAGATTTAACATACAATGTTCTCAAACAGGCAACATCCCTTATTGAAATATTGCTTAGAATTAGACTATTTTATTGAAAAACAAACTTTTACAAAATAACTACAGTGAAACCTGTCTTAAGCATTCATGCTTGGTTCCAGAGAAAAGTTTGTTTATTCAGGTGGTCACTTAATAGAAATTGGGGCACAGTTGTGTGGTCCATTAATGCTATTTGTAATTCAGTTAGTATCCATTGCTTATTTGCATATTTTTAATTACAGTGAATCTACATAATATTGTAAACTTTTTGCACATACACACTTTTTAAAAAAGCTTATACAAAATCGTTCAATTCCTGTATTTGCACTCTTCATATTCACATCACTGGTTGTGTCTTTCCATTCGTGAACTTCATTCCCAACTAGACTTGAAGTTGCAGTTCTCACTGTAAAGAAATGTTCAAGCAAACATGAAAATCATGTATTGTTATCTGAAATTCAAATTAATCTGTAAAATATACAACTCTTGCTCACGGTTCTATGTAATATGTTGTGTCCTGACTCCTAAAGATTCCAAGTATGCGGTAATATGTACATGTTTTTTGTTCTTTTAGTGTTATTGTTCAAATTGACAAACTTGTCAAGAAATTATCAAGTACAGGTTTATTTAGAAAATATGACTGGTCATTGATCACAAGAGGCAGGTAACCACTGGAAAGAGAAAATTTCTGTACTATCTTACGGACAAATCAATCGATTCCTTGAAAAGTGGCTGTTACTGGAGGAGACCGCTTAATCAAATGGCCGTTTCATCATCTTCACTGTAACTGGGGTCTCTCTCTCTCTCTCTCTCTCTCTCTCTGAAGATTTGTTATCTTTAGCCAAACTTGATGAGTATATATCAACAGTGTTATAAAGTTTTATTATTTTTGTCTCTAAACACCAATGGTATTCAAAAATGAAAATGTTATCTTCAGATTTATTGATATAAATATTTCCTCTAATATTAATTCAACTAAACTGCCAGCCTAGTTTCTACCTGATGTTCACTTGCAAAGAAAGGGGGTTAACTCCCACTGCAATTTTCCCTCACTGTAGAAGTGACTGAGGATCAAGATGTTATAAAGAAAAGTCAAACTGGTGGTATTCATGGTATTCTGGCCTTGTAGTGCGTTAAAATCCATATGCCTTTTGTGGCCTGCAGAAATTCATAATATTCAGTGAATAACTTTATATTATATTGCAGATTTCTTATTTGTAATTATTACTCTCAAATTTTGAAAAATGATCTGTAAGAACACCTCCCAAAAAATATGGTTATGAGAGAGTTGTTAGACCCCCTCCTTCAGTAATACTAGCGAGAGGTCCATCTTCATTAGAGATAAGAGAAAGAAAGAAGGAACATTTTGGTGTAAATGGGATGGGAGTGGTTTTAACATACCCTTTTAAAAAATGCATGCATTTGGAGACCAGTGCTGTGTTTCTAATTTGCATGCCTGTTAATTGTTAGTATGATGAATATTAAAATTTATTTTATTCATGAAGCTTACACAGAATATTTCGAATTTTGAACTTTAATGTTGACTTGGAACTAGATTCAATACAATTTGAACAATTTTTAATTGTTGCATACTTGTTGACTAGATTAATTAGGTACCAGTTGTTAATAAAATTAATTTTGTTCCAGTTGTTTGTAGGTGGAAGAACTTCACTACCAAACATTTTCCTAATTTTGTTAGTTAATTCGATAAGGAAAGGTTTTAGCTGATGTGATTTTGTTTCTACTAGTCTTCCTCGCTCTCTCTCGTTCTTTCTTCCTTCCTCCTCCTCATCCCCACCCCCATTTACACACATTTTGCTCTAATCCCTCTAGTTCATTTGGAATTATTTTGAAAACTCTAAAGCAAGTTTATCTCTGAGACACTATGTAATTATCAAATACAGAGATAATAGATATCTCTCAAATCCTCATTATTTATGAGAATGCAATTCTTTGGACTGTCAATGTTATTATTAATAGCTGTTAGTACAAAAACAATTTATTCGTGGATACTCTTCTTGAATTAAAATTTCAGTATTTTCATTTAGATCTGTTTAGTTTGATTGTTAGGGAAATCATTATTAGTAAGGAATTTCATGTAGCTTTCTATACAAGATAATCACTTTGGAGCACCTACTTAATGTTTTACGTTATGGATGGGATTCAAGAGATGAGTGAGCGTGCATTGAATGTATTTGTAGTAGGTGAATATAGCAACTCTTAAGTTGAATGGTACATAAGAAATCATTAATGGTTGGTAAAATACAAACTGGGCATGCATTTTTAATGAATTTTTGTTTTCAAAAAGTAAATTTATTTAATGAGATGTTAATATGAAAATTCTTACAGATTTTCTTGTTACTGAAACTTGCCTATTTTGTAAAAAAATATAAAATAAATATTTTTTTTATTATTGACAATGTAATTTAAACTAAATGCGTTTAATATCTAATTTGGTTGTAGACTGTGTTTGTCTAGTCTCAACACTAACAGATTCAATCGTTAACATTTCTTTTTTGATAGTTATTAGGAAGGCCCTCCTTATACAAAAAATAATTTGTTTGGTAACATAATTTTGTTTAGGGCCAGTGGGTGTAGCAGCTGCAGCTGCAATTGTCTCAGCCAAGAAGAGAAAACGTGTACATTCATTTGAAACCAACCCGTCCATCAGAAAACGTCAACAAAATAGGTTGCTTCGAAAGTTGCGAGTAAGTTTGATGTTCAGACATTTTTAACATTGGATAAGTTAAAATGCATATATTTTAGAATATTGTCCCTAATGTTGTGTTTTGGTTTAAATTAATTTATTTTCAGCAAACAATTGATGAATTTGCTACTCGTGTTGGGCAACAAGCTGTAGTAGTTGTGGCAACTCCAGGAAAACCACAAAATAGCTTTAAGGTGTTCGGTGCTAAACCCCTTGAAGATGTGGTATGTAAAGAAGAAAATATTATCTTCTGAGAATTTGATTAAAATGTACTTATTCATTTAATATTTCTTTATATCAAATATTTAACGTTATATTGAGGAGTAATTTAAAGAAATAGTAGAAAACTATGAATATCTACAGTGATATCTTGGTAACTTCTACTACTTTTTTTACAAATTTATCTACGTCATTACATTATTTATACATGTGACAATACATCTTATACTGTGTCAAGAATTTTCCTAATTAAGTACATAAGTGTTAGTGTGCAATGTTTTCATGTCTAACTTGAAACTATGGTTGAGTTCACTGTAAATTTGTATTGAATGATTTCATTGTCTATTCACTGAGATGACTTTTACAAAAGGATATGATGTCATTTTTTCACTTGTCCATTCCAATGTGCTGCCTGTCATCACTGCCTCAGTCTAAGGTTGCCCTGAAAAACGAAAAAGCTGTGCAATTATTAATGAATGATTGTTTTTTGTTAGGTTTGATTAATGAGAATTTTGTTTATGTATGCACATCATGCATTGCATATAAATATATATATAATTGGGCAAATGTCTGAATCTGGCTAATTCACGAATTAGTCTGTTAATGTTCACATTATCCATAATGTGTGGATCAAATCCAAAGTAGGCACAATTTCAAAGGCTACTTTGGACATTAGAGGATAATGTGCCCATTAGCCAACATGAAGTGGGCATGGTAGGTGAAGTATTATGTACCTCAGTTCATGCTTTGCTACGCAATTCCAAGTTGGACAAAGAGGCTCCAGCTTTCGGGTTTCATGATTAATGTAAAGCAGCTGTAAGTCTTTACAAGACATAATTCCCATAGCATTTTTGTGCTAGTGTACTTCTCCTGGACACACAAGATACTTCATGCTTTAACTGTAGCCTCACTTCAGCCAGCCAAAGTGACTAATTTGCAAATTAGCCTGATAATGTCTTACATCAGAACCATGTGTAACTTAGCTGGCTAATTTGTAAATATAGAATATTTTGGACTTAAGTCGCATATTCATTTTATATCTACATATACATTTTCTTTCTATTTTACCATCATTTTTAATTTTTCAAAAATACTAATGGATTTCCAATCATTTTTATTGCTAAAATAAGCTTATTTCTTGAAATATTACCACCTTATTACTGAAAAAATTATGGGGGCTTCAAAAGAAAGTAGCAAGTAATTATCTTCAGGGAACATACTAAAGTCTCTTTTATTTTTGTTTTGTTTCAGAGCATGATTCTGTGTATATTAAACATTGGAATTTTAGAATTATTCTTTAGTTTATTTTAAAATTGTTTTCTATACTGATAATTGAAATTATTGTACAAATATATTTTTTCAGTTCTACTAAGTTTATGAAATTAAAAACATATCTGTAGTGGCTGGTTATTTTAGATTTGATTAGAGACACTTGTCTATTTAGAAAGAGAACACTATTTTTAAGGGTGGACTACTTTCTTTTAGGCCCTCTTTTTGTTTACACATAGACGGGAATGTTTTGATTAGTTATTTCCAACAAATTGAATTTTTATGTACAGATGAAGAACATTCGTTCAATGATAATGGAAGAACTTGAAACTGCATTAGCACAACAGGCACCCCCGCCTGTTCAGGAAGACCCATCACTTTATGAATTGCCACCTTTGATCATTGATGGTATTCCAACGCCAGTTGAGAAAATGACACAGGCCCAGTTACGGGCCTTTATTCCTCTCATGCTTAAGTATTCTACTGGTCGCGGTAAACCTGGATGGGGCAGAGAATCAACCCGGCCTCCTTGGTGGCCAAAAGAACTT
Organism: Acheta domesticus; assembly: GCA_031308135.1. Taxonomy (NCBI): domain Eukaryota; kingdom Metazoa; phylum Arthropoda; class Insecta; order Orthoptera; family Gryllidae; genus Acheta; species Acheta domesticus. The sequence goes on from JAHLJT010004567.1 coordinate 164,957,105, forward strand.
CCTTGGGCAAATGTGAGAATGGATGCACGTTCTGAGGATGAGAAACAGAAGGTACCTATTTAATACATATGGCATTTTACACGAGACCATTCCTTTTTTTGTTGGACTGCATTCATTTTTGGTTTCCTTAAGATGTTTGCAGATGGTCTCTTTTAATTTTTTTATTGCTGAAGCACTGTACCCCTTTCAAATTCTCTTAATATATTTTAAATAAGTAATATCTTAATTTTTCAATTATGTTTAAATAGTTTTATTTGTCCTCCTGCTTCAGTATTTAAATTACAGTTTCTGTTTCTACGTTGCTTTTACCTCCCTTGCTAACCACTTCATATTTGCAGTACTTTTGAGAAAGAATATTTAACATATTGTCATTTACCATCTTTGCAATTTTATATCATCTGAGGAAGTGTACAGAGTTCCTGATCTATTGAAAATTGACTATTTTAATTCCAACATCTTTACACTTTCACAATAAACAGTGCTCTCAGCAGTAAATATAGTACCTTGAGCCAGCCGGTTTGTCACGGGGTATGTATATGTGAGATTCAGTGCCGCAACTTGCAGATTTCGTGGACACACGCTCTCCGACAGATAGTGATCAACTGCTACAAGTACCATGGTCGTGAGGATTTGCTACCTGCGTTTAGCGAAGAAGAAGAAAAGGCGAATTCAACCTCATCTGGCGGCGCGTCGGGCACGGTGGGCACTGTGTTAAAGTTGCACAGCCACAAGCTGCAGACCACACAGAGCCCAGGGGGCAGTATAACCACACAACTTGCCAACTCTTCGCCAATTGCCACCGCGGCACAGGTTTGCTGCTGCCTGTTTACACCATGCAGCCTGGTTCTTTCAATGTGCAGTAGTGTGGTGTCTTGTGGTACTGTACTTGTGTAGTTGCTAAATTTTGCATGATAGAAATATTTTTATTTAAAATTATTTGTTCAGTGATGTCATGCATTGATGAAATGTAGAATCAGTGGCTGATGAGGTTTCTTAATTTAAAAAAAATAATTATTTATTTATTTATTTTTTTTAATCTTTTTATTACCTTGTGCAAATTTATTTTCTTGTAATATTATATTTCTGGATTTTGTGCAGCCTTTGCCAGTATATACGTATATATATATTTGATTAAAAGTTACTTTAAAAATGGTCTTGTAGGAAGAAAAGTCTTCTGTGAAATTTTCCGTTCCACAATCTTGTGTTAAGGAGGAAGACATTCTGGGTATACATCTAATAGGGTAAGCAATGGTTCGCAAGACAATTGAAATTTCTGTTATTCACTGTTCTGGGATCTATTGTAGAAATTATTTAATAAAATATTATCATGCTCCAAAATTGTGAACAATACTAGTTAGCATTTGCAGAAATATTATTCTTAAAGAAGTATTGGTAAAAATGCCATGATAATGGATTTTGTGTGGCCTATAACTAATTCAAAGTGTCAATATTGTTGTTTTAATATTTTTATTTCAATTTTATCAGTAAATTTACTAAATTTTATGTGTTTTGATAAGAAAAAAGTCTGAATAACATGACATGACTTGCACTTCCAGTTGTTGTTGTTTTTTTTTTTTTTTTACAGTCATCAGTACTTCATGTGTGCCTTAATGATGAGCAACTTCATATAGTGCATGGCTATTCTGGTTGTTTGCAATCAAAGTAACTATAATAGTTTGTATGTGTATATATATTGTAATATCTGCCAAATTAAAGTTAATTAAGCAGTTCACCATACAAAAACTAAAACTTCAATGGTATATTCCTTGCGTTTGTGCTTGACATTATGCGTTGCAGAAAATCTAGATTTTGAAATGCAGCTAGAAAATTTTATAGTTTTACTAGTTTAGGGTGGCACTTCTGGTGGGTATTTTTGTATTAAAAAGTTTTATTTCTACTTTGCAAGTTAAAAATAAAAACAAATTTTGCAAAAAATGGCAGTCCTCCAGCTCGCCCACTTTCAGGCAAAGAAAGTTACATAGAAAGTGTGTTTATTGTGGGGTGGGGGGCAAAATTAATTATCGTTGAATCAATGGATGAAGCTGTAATGAATCATGTAAATGTCGGAAATAGTGTTGTAATTAAGTGTTTCGTCAGTGTACTCTTATTTGCATTGAAATCTGATCTTATAAATAGTTACTATACATATCTTAATGATGATGATAATGCTAGCTATGTCCTTTTGGTATTGATGAATTGTCTTTATCATAATGACATCTTCTTTATATTTCCTGAAATCATAAAATTTCACTCTGCTTCTTTTTAAGACTTATAATTTATTTGTCATCAAACAAAAAAAAGGGATCATTTCCTTATCGCGTGAAAGCATGTGTCAAATGATACTTCATTGGTGCCAATTGGTGACCTAGAACTCCTCTAACCATGAGTGGTGAACATATAGACACAGATTATGTGATTTTTTAATAGTTTTGTCTTTCAAATTTGGGAAACAATAATTTTATTGAAATAATTGATGAAGCGTCTTCACTTCAAATGCTGAAGTAGTAGAAAAATATTGCTGTAACTTTATTGATTTTTGAAGTGGGGTTTTAAACAATTGACTGAGTCGATGTTAATGTGTGTTCTTTGTAGAAAGTTAATATAACACAGTCAGAAATATTATGCCATGAAAATTTGGCATGGTAAATTAGAAAGTGAATTTTAATTTATCCACATAACATGTATACCCTTATATTAACATTTTCTCATTAAAATACAAACCCCCTCCAAAGAATGATGATTGTTTAGTACTATTATAAGGAACCATTGCACAAAACTCCCCTAAGTGTGCTGAGTGAATAGGGCGCTGGATTTGTGTGTCCCTGAAGGAACGTGTTACATTTCTTGTGCCAAAATATACTCCTAACTTTTTTGGATATTTTAATACATTTTTGATTGATCTAACGCATTTTTCTGGCACAGATTATTAGTAACATTTTAAGTTGAGTTCCAGCATGAAGCTATTTTCACTCTTAAAACTGTGATGATTTAAAAAGTGAATAATCACATAGGTCCACCTAGTATTTATTACATTCAATAAAAATTCCTGCAATAAAGAAATATTGCTGTAATTAGAGGTTCATATCACTGTGATTGAGACTATAAGATATAATTCATTTTCACATGAGTGCTAAGAGCAATCTCAGTTCCTCAATCAAGAGAACTCAAATGTATAGCAGATACTTATAATTGCAAACATGAGTAGCAGGTATTCAACTTAAGTTCGATAATTTTTAAATTAATTTCTAGTTATAGTAATAACTTTAGAGATTGCATTCAATATTGCTAGCACATCCATACTCATTTTTTAATCAGCATGTGCCTATTAAGTTTGTTGTATTAGATGATGTGAAAAGCATAAATATTATTTTGTGAAAATGCGTAGTTTAAATTTTGAATGTTTTTTTACCAGCATGAAAAGGAACCTGCAAAGTAATTTCTAAAGAATGTTTACCATAAACACAGTATTTGTGTATGTGAAAATCATTCTATTCTGATGTGTGAATAGAATGAGGCACTGCTTATGCATGTTGTGAAATAGAAAAAGGAATCCTTGTTCTCTTTTATTTCATTATGAAACTGTTTTCATTTTATTGTGGGAAAGTTGCCAGGTGTATCATTTCTCAAATTTTCTTTTTCTACCCAACCTTAAGCTAATTATAGACATAAAAAATTCAATGGTTATTTCACTAAAAGTTCATAATGGTAGAATTTGTTTGTGAGAAATAAAAATTCAAATTGGTGCCATTATCAATGTCTTTTATTGATAGGCAGCCTTTGTTTAACCATAATTATTTTTCAATTAAATTATAATAGTGACAACGGTTTGAAATAATTTTACAGAGCCAACACCTTACCAGCCATTCATTATTATGTTAATACTTTTTTAATATTAAGAGTAGCACACAGCTTTCACAAGGTAACAAAGGTCTGAAACTTTGGTGTAGAATGTGTTTCAAAGAACTTCCTTGTGTATTTATAGGAGCAAGTAATATGTTTGGGATTCCCATTACTTTGTGGATTTGTTCAGTGTTAAAAAAGTATTGAAATATAGAGTATCTATAAAATATAGCAGGAGTACAAGGGGGAAAAAGAAATTAATTATAATCTTGGTGTAACTTGGAACTGTTGCCTTGGATGAACTATTAACTAGTGGTGCTACAGAATGGCACAGACTTTCCCATATTAGTTTTCTATTTCCTTGGGTCTTCGCTAGCTATTCAGAATTACCACAAACTCTTTCTTGCCGGCTGTCATCTATCACCGCCAAAAGTACATTTTTTTGTAATTTTTTTAATTTTTCGGTTTCCTATTGGTAGAACGGAAACATTAATTTTAGAATATTAAAGAACAATAAACCCTTGTCATAAATGGCAATTTTCTTTTAAAAAAGATTTGCTGTTCAAGAGAAAATGGCGTTTTAGCGCTACTAAAAGTGCGAAATTTGAAGCTCATTTTCACAGAAAATTTTTGAGTTTTCAAAATATTTTATTTGAAGTTATTTGAAGCACTTACACTCACAAATATAATGTTTACAAATTGCTGGTAATGTGCATATTAAAGATGTGAGAGATCTTTTAAAAAAATTACAATTATGTAATTTTTGAAAAAACAAAAAAATTACTCAAAATAAACTTAAGCTATACTAAAGAGTGTAATTAGCACTATCCGTTACAAAAGTTTGAAGAAAAAATTTGCAGCCATATTTGAGAAAATGACGTTTGAGCATTTCTGAAAATGCCGAAATTCGAGCTACTTTTCACAGAAAACGGTAGTGTTTTCGAGAAACTTTACTTGACATTATTTAAAGCATATATACTCGTAAATATAATAATGTGAAAAAATCGCCGATAATGTAAATATTAACGACGTGAGAGACAAGTAAAAAAATGTACATTTTTGTAATTTTTGAAAAAACAAACCAATAGACCAAAATGGCTTTTATGTCATTGATAGAGTACATTTACCACTATCCCTACCAAAAGTTTAAAGAAAAAATTTGGAGCCATTTTTGAGAAAATCTTGTTTTTGTAATTTTTTAAAATTGCACATATTGCACGAAAACTACCAAAATTTTGAAAAACATTTACATAACCTTTATTAAAAATCTCAATATGCAGAATAAATTTTATTTGAAGAAAAAATCTCTATCTTCAATTTTGTAGTTGGAGAAAGACGCCGAAAAAAATTCAAACTTTCACAATTTTCGAAAATTCAGAGTTATCCGTGAAAATCGGATCTATGCGACGTTAATAAGTGTATTTTACTCTGTTCATACAAGAAATTTAAAAAAAAAAATTTTGGAGCCGTTTTTGAGAAAATTTTGAAAATCCCCGGGGGCTTCATATAAAGTACCCCCAGATTTTGAAGAATCTTTTTCAAAATCTCAAAGCTTCGACTAGAACCAGATAGACCGGGGAATATCCATTTTGGAAGAAATCGTACGTATGGTTTAGGCGCTAGCAGTGTTCACAGACGGACAGACGGACGTTTTCCTTTCAATTGGGTTTTCGGTATCAAGGACCTAGAAAACAGGGTTTCTGGCTACACCACGTGTTAGGGGATTTTTTTTCCTAATTTAGCAACTGGTTTTATCCACTTATTCGTTTTCACGGCCCGGCAATTAATTTTTTTCCGCCGAAAATTGGCCATTTTTTCGCGCAGCATTACATAACTTTCCCTATACTACGTATATCACTCCGTGTATACGTACGTATACGGGAAAGTAAAAATGATGGTAGTGCAAAGGGCAAGGAAATAAAAGATTGCTATAGAAAAAAGAAAAAGAGAGAAAGAAAAAAAGAAATTCAGAGAGTTCGTAGTGAAAGAAGTATGCAAAGAGGCTGAAAATGAAATTTCTGGTAGGAGCCATGTTTTCATTTCTGTATAAACACTTACCATGGTAAACTGTTGGAAAGCAAAAGTTCACTTATTCAGGAATTTTCTGCATAAATATAAATAACAAGAATTACACAACATTTGTATATTGGTTGTGATGAAATCGATATGAGCTAATTTTATTGGATAATTTCTATAATACATGTATATCAGCATGTTGCTGTACACACAATAACAATTAAATAATTGAAAAATGTGTTGGCTTTAATTAGCTTTTTGGTGAACATACTAAAATGATCGACAAAATTGTCTGTGAAAAGAAAGATACGTTTTCAATGGGTCATTCCTCTTTTCTTTACCAAAAGTATGATGTAGATTTTTATTAATTACTCTTTATATGAATCATAATAATTTCATTATTACTATCTAAAGTTACCAATCCTTGTAATTTCTAATTCATTTAGAAATAAAAAAAGTTGATATTTTTGAAAGTTATGCAGAACACTTTGTAATTCATGTCCATTGATTTTTGGGTACTATTCAGGTCTCTCATTTACTCAATCAATCCTTAATTTAATTTTTATACACAAATTTGTAAGCAAAATAATTCTTGTAAAACTAAGTCAAGAATGCTGAGAAACACTGGAATACTGAGTTTCTAACCTTGAAATATATGTATCATTAAGAAAGAAAGACTTTGCAAGTGAATGACTTCACAAGCTTGGTGAAGGTGGAGAGGAGAGGAGCAGCATGAGTAGCTCCTTCCTACTGTTGTCACAAAAAAAGAAATAAATGACTCAAAGTCATTTTCAAGTTCAATAATTTATTACTAATTTCAACACTTATTTGTATCAAAACTTTCACATATCTTTTTATAGCAATCGAGAAAACAACAATAGGGTGGCATAGTTGGCATTTTAAAATTTGGAGATTGTAAATTTGAAAAAACTGCTAGATATAACAGAAGATGATGTTTGCTTCGATGGTTTGAAATTTAAAAAATTGTAGTTTTGATCTACAGAGGACATTGATTGCCCCTATTTTAAGTACTAGGAATACTTCAGTCACTTTCAGTGATGGCATGTGATTAACTAAGTTTATATTGGGAAATTATTATTTTGTAAATAGATAATTACAGTGCAATTTCTTCATGCTGTGAGACTAACATTTTTTTTTATAATTAGTATTTTAGAAAATTTCCATCAGTGAAACAAGTGTCTCTTTAAGATTGTTTGCTTTGATATTTACTTGAGTTTTTATTATCAAAATGCTTTTCATGAAGTTGTAAGAACCTTGGGATATTATATATGGGTAGATTCCAATGCCAAAATTATCCTATAACTCAATTTCAGTAAAAGTGGAGATTGCTGGATTTGAAACTAGCCCTCTCGCATAATGAAAACTTGGTTTTATTTTGGGATTTTTAATATAACTTTATAATTTTGGAACAGTTATGTTGTTATTGTTTGGGATATGTGTTGAGAAAAGTTAAATACAGTGTAGTTAAAAATCGATTTTTTTGATAATTTGTATTTTTTTAAAAATTCAAATCTATAATGAATTTTTTCATACAAACACAATAGTAATTTATATTTTTTTCTCTTCTCACTATTTAACTATTTTTAAGTTCATCTAATGCTGAGAGGCCTGAATATTGCTTAGAATGTAAGTAGAGCTGAAATATTGATTTAATTCTTTGAAACTGGTGAATAAGTTGATAACTTATGAAAACATAATTTTTATGGGAGAGCCAAAAAAACAACTTTCAGCTGTTGCTGTAAATCAGAGATTAATGATTTCAAATGAAACCTACACAAAAATAGTTGAGTATGAATATCACCTTTGTTTGAAAATCTTTAATCCCTGATTTACTTCAGTTAAAAGATGTTTTTGGCTCTTCTGTAATATTAAGTTTTCATGCTTATCAGCTTATTCACTAGGATCAAAGATGTATCTTGTTCTTACCCATATTGTCACTCCTGTTTCCAAAGATTTTTATTGGAGTAGAGGAAACATATACATTTACAGTATTCCAATTCATATCTATAAAATTCAAGAATGTTTAATCTGCTAAAAGGCTAGATTTGTTTCATAAAATTTCAGATGTGACATTGCTCCACAAATTTTAGTTTGTTCGATTTTCTTAATTATAAATAGATATCAGATTTCTTTATTTAATTGCTGTCTAGTATACTGAACTCTATTTATTTTTCTTCAGTTTATCAAATAATTGTTTTGTTGTTAATTAATTGCATTATGGTAGTTTATTGTATACTGTATTACATGCATTTTTCCTACAATAAGATAGCACAGTACACCATTTGTGATTCTTTGCCTGCTTCTCATTTAGACACTTTATTTTCTCCACAGGTATCAACCCAATATGCTCCTACAGTTCTTCAGACAATTAGTAATCCTGACGGAACAGTTTCCGTAATTCAAGTGGATCCTAATAATCCGATTATTACATTACCTGATGGTACTACAGCACAAGTTCAAGGAGTAGCAACGGTACATTGTGTCTAAATAAATGAATATACTGGCTGAAATTTGCCATTTGTATATATGAAGGAAATGATTGTTGTTGTTTTTTTTTTATGCAGATCCATGCAGCTCAGGGAGATGGTACACCCACAGTCCATGCAGTTCAGACATTGGCAGAAGTGGCTTCATCACAAAGTGATGGTGTTGCTGTTGACCTGAACAATGTTACAGAAGCTACGTTAAATCAGGATGGCCAAATTATTCTTACTGGAGAAGATGGTCATGGTATGTTGGAATGCAGTCAATAATGTAAAGAATTCTGTTAAGAAACTAGTTGTCACTTGAATTTTTGTGATTTAGGTTATCCTGTGTCTGTCTCTGGGATGATCACGGTGCCAGTATCTGCCTCAATGTTCCAAACTGTCATCGCAAACTTACCACAAATACACACCCAGGGGGATGGTACCATTCAAGTGAGTTTTATATTTAAATGTGAATGTTATATGTTTTTTGTTTGAGAAGGATTATGAACAATGCATTTCTGTGTGCACTTCTATCAAATGAGGGTTTTTGGTTTGTACAAAGTACTGTTTTCTTCAGTGCGAAACAGTTTCTTTGGGGTCAGCATATTTCAAGTACATGTCATCTCATGTATGTTGCATAGAATTTTTACTGTTTTTAACAAAAATTAATAAAGTACCGTTGAGCCTTCCTTCATTATTGATGTGTGTGGTTTTTGTTATTTTGTGAAATTGGCATCACTTGGGGAAAGAGAAATTGTGTGCATAAAACACTTGTAGTAGCTTTTATCTCCAATTTGTTTTTCAGTTATGTGACCAACAGTGAATTTGTGAATAATGGAAAAATGTTTCAAGTTCATATATAATAAAAATGTACTGCCCAATATGGTTAATGCATGAATAGAGGCAACTGTATCGGGAGCAGGTCGGTGATTTGTATCCGTTGGGAAATCCAGAGATTTAGAGGGAGGGGTCAGACTTAATAGGGGCTCCAAAATTCATTTGCATTAAAAACTTGTAAAAATGTGAGTGTGTGTGTGTACACAAATTAACTGCTATAAGTTATTTCCACTGAATCGAGAGAAGGAAACATTTCAAATAGGAGTCTTCTGCAGATCTACTGCTCCAGGCTTAATTTCTCTGGTTGATCTTGGGTAATTCTAAAATCCTCTTTTTCTAGTGTGTTCTGGATGTTGTAATATCATGGTCTCAAAAATGCTTGTAAATTTCATATGCGTTTTTCATGCCACTGATTTTTTTGTTTGTCTTCTTATGATGGAGTGTAGGAGCCCCCATTTATTGCAGTGTAGCCATGCTTGTAAATTGTGGATTCCCCTGTCTCATAGATAAGAGTGCGTGTTGCAGGTGGTAGCACCCATGGTCCAAGTGCCCAAAGTGGAGCCAGCAAACAGTTCAGACAATGTGGATGCCATAGCAGTGACTCCTCAGTTGATGGGTACTCAAGTAGTGACTATGGGCAATGAACCTCAAGTGTTACAAGTACTTTCGCTCAAAGATGCTGCAACTGTTTTAGCAAAACCTGTGTCGTCGTCATCTCCAGGAAGTGATGTGAAGGAAGAAAGTTCACCTGCTGACCAGTAACGAAGGAGTCTTGTACATACATACTAGATACATCTTTCTGCTGCTAAATTAAAGGCTATTTATGTCTAGTTTCATGGGAGTTAAATGCGAGTCATAGTTGTAAAATTTTGTTTAGTACTTAATTTATTTGTCATCCCAACATGCTGTTTATGGCGAGTCTCATTTGTGCAAGTTAAACTCAATCAACAAATCAAATAAAATTAAGCAATTAAAAATGTGTAGTTACCTTCAATATTTTTTGATAACCAGCTTCATCTAAATGACTTTATAAGGTATTGGTGATCTATTTATTGGCTTATATTTCCTTAATAGAGGATTACTTCAAGATTGAAGGGTTCTAAACAATTTTCTTGTAAAATGTACCTGATGAAATCGAGGAAGAAAACATGACTTGGACATCCTTTTTCTGTTTGTATTACGCACAACTTCATTGTCATTTGTCAGCCATTGTGCTCATGTTGGGAACTGATCTGTATATGTAAAATGAAACTCGATATAAATAGCTTTTTGTTTGAGTTGAGAGAGATGGAAAATGAGAAGACATCTTCTCAGTCTACCTACCAAATAGCTCATTTTGAGTCCTGTCTATCTTGTAAACTTAAAATTCATGTAAAGTGAATATCGCATTTAGATGGAAGTGGATGTGGAAAACCAGTGTGTGGATGATCTGCAGTTTGGTGGTCAAAATGTTTTGTTGTTTTTCCCCCCCCTCACATTTTTTTTGCTTCCTGTGATTATTGTGCCATAGGAAATAACAAATTTTGTATTTCAAATCCATGTTTTCAACGCAATTAACTTTAAAATGTATGTTTCTATATGTATTTAATGTATATACTTTTCTTTGTATCTTCTGGTGTAGAACTGTTATGTGTGTTGAATTCATTGCCATTAACGGGCAAAAGAATGTCATATTATCAGGGATGAAAGCCCATTCAAATACTTTTCATATTTGATAGACTGATTATGTTGTTTTTAATTTGTAAATGTTTAAAAAGTGCATTGTTGATACACAAATTGTAGTACATCTCATTTATTTATTGACTCAGTTCTCATGACTTGTTGTTTGTGTTTAAGTATTTGTAAGTTTAGCTGAACAGTTTTTGTAGTTATGTATTGCTGTTGCTACTGGTGTTTAACACTGTGATGGCAGTCAGATGCAAAGTTTGACCCTTTTATTTTTTCTGTAGCATGTTTTTTTTTCTTCTTTTTATTCTCACTATAGAAAAAGAAAATACGCTTTTGTCTTGAACCTTTCAATCATTGACAAACAAAGTTTTGCTTTGAGCTATTTACTGTATTTGGGGCCATATTTCGTCCAAGGAATTAAATAACATTCCATGTTATTGTACTGCAGTTCTGATACCAATGGTCACAAGTGAATGGAATGATATTAAATTTAAAGTGTGTAGCAACAGCTAGACATAAACTCTGTATGTTTGGTACTTTTAGTGCTGTTACTTTCAAGTAGTGGTCTGAATGTAGTTTTCCTAAGAGTTCAATTATTTGCAGCAGTTGATAACACTGTTCAGTGGGTTTGATCTATACATTCCGCAATAAATCAACTGCTGTGCAGTAATTTGGCTGCTTCTTCTGCCTTACTGTGTAAGAGTAATGTTGGGCAGTTCATACTTCATGCTAGATGGCCTGGTATGGGAGGAATGCCATTGATTTTAGGGGAGGGGGGAAAAAGATCAACTTACCACTTGCAGGCATTTTTTTTCTTCAACTTTTAAATTGCAAAATGTCATGAAATACAGTGCAGGGAATGGCAGATGTAGTGTTCTGAGTATTGCAAAGATTTTTAATATTTGGATTTATACTTTATTTTAGTACATCTTCATGAAGTTTGTCTGTCTCAACATTCATTTAACTATCAGCAAGTCAGTAGTATTAATTGTTGAGTGTGTTGTGTAAGAAACCAAAAATCATTGTTGATCTATACCCCAAGATATGACAACAATGAGTTCAATAAAACAGATGTGGCAGGCATGTGCAATTTCCAAGTGAATTAAATGCTTTGTGTTATTTAAAACATGTGATCTCTCTATTTAGTATGTTTCCATGGAAGTGTGCAACTCAATTGAGATATTCACTAAACATTTTTTACTGTTATATAGACAAAACTAGTGCTGTAGTCATTCTACCCATTTGATGAACTTTGTGTCCAAACTTAATACTTCTGTAGACCTTGAATGTTTGCTGTCTCCAAAACACATGAAGTGTGCGTGTGTTAAATAAAATTTAAAGTAATTTTGATTCAGTATATTTATTGTACGCCCTACATTTGACATTAGCAAACAAATTAAGTTCAGGAATTGGGTACAAGGGCTTCAACATTAATCAAACAAAGCTCTTCCCTTTTCACATTTTATTAATACACATCTGTACACTTTAATGGGAACTCTGCTACAGTCAGGTGCTGTTTTAGCATGAACTTTGAAATGAAACTAAAAAATTTTCTATTAAGCAGTACAATCTACATTTCATAAACACTCTGTAATGCAAGCTCTGGTTTATCATAACCCAATTCTTCAGGCGTGTTGATTCCTAATTCATCTAAAGTGGGTCGGATTTCTTGCAGAATATATGGGTAAATTTCCTTAACCTTAGCTCCACATCTGTCTTTAACAGCTTCCAAAAACCGAACAGCGAGCGCAAAATCACTAACTCGTCGGCATGCTTTAAGGGCTGCGTTAATGATTTTGGGTTCGGGCACAAGATCCATCCCACAAAGATCATTCATTGCCTTACGGATCTCCCAACCGTCAATATCTGGCCGATTGAAAAAGGTTTCGTATCGTTGATCAAATTCTTGATCAGTTTCTGTGGAATGCTTCGACATGCATCGCTGAGAAGCTGTTAAAGGTCGTGCAGCTGACTGTATGGTAATTCCTTTAACAACCGTATTGATACGACTAACTGCCGAGCGAAACATTTTGTCCAAATAATATACGCCGACCTGTGCAAAAGAGACAAAATGGCCGGTCAGAATAAAATTCGTTCTTTCAATTTATACACAATATATTACACATGATTCATACTATTTGTACAGAGCATAAGGACTTGTATCATACCTCAATTCCACAGCAACTTCTAAATTTCTCAGATTATCCCCTCGCACAACTGAAACCGAGCTTCTTGCAACACCATCCAACAGACCTACAGGGAAAGATATTCCATTCCGAGCGAGCCGAGCACCCCCACATCAAAGAGTGTACAAGATTACTAACGTAACATAGAGACTGTCTCCTCTTTGGTTACACTAGGCGTTAACCCAAGCACACGGTTCCGATCGAAGCGCTGAAAAAACTCCTGGTGAAAAACTCATGAACTAATCTCGCCGTGCACCACGCAGCGCTGTGAACAACTAATGAACTAACTCCGCGGCGGGGCGCGATCTGGCGCGAAGTCGTTAATTATTTCGCGCGAACTGCCAGTCATTTCAACGACCTGAATCCATGAGCGTGTGAACATGGACAAAGCGAATTATTAATAAACGAATTGTTTTCGAAGCCGCCAACTGGGTTAAACAACCACCATGTAAACAGAGGTGTTATGAAAAATGTGGGAGAAAATTGCCCCTGCAGTGAATACAAGTAAGTATAGACCTACATTTCCTAACCCATTTTATTTCTATATAATTTATATACGTGTATGTTGTACTTTTCCCATTTTTAATTTAATCATACAATTCATATAAAATAAGTGCATAAACAAAAAAAGTGACAAATAAGCTGTCAAAATTTGGATCCAAAACTGGCAGGTATTTCTTAATCCTACAAACTGAGTGTGTAAGTTTAAAGTATTATATACATTTACATTTTTTTCAAAAGTCTTTGGGTTTGCAAGAAGTCAGCAAAGTTGTCCCAAACTGTTCTGTGTTCTTGTGGTGTAACATTTATTTCTTTGGTACCTGTGAAGCTCGGTAGCTGGATGCGCATTGTGGTGCAGCACTGTTAATACATGGTCATTTTGTCCATCTCTTTCTCCTAATATATTGAGAACATAGGCACTCTTAATGATGTTTATTGTGTTAGGTACTGTTGTTTTCAATAGCCCTTTCCAAAACTTGCCACTGTGTATAAAGAATGCCAAAAGCACACTGTGTGCACCTACATGCTCGTGAGAGGCGATAATTAAAATTTGTTTTCGTCAATGTCAAGTCCCTGGGAACATAAGGTTTCAAGAGGTACGGTTTGAAAGGATTGCTTTAACGGCTACCAGAACATTTGGTATTTTTTTCCGGTGTTCCAGTTATTTCAGAGGTTCCAATTATTAACATTGTAGGTCCACATTCACACTATTACATATAATGGTGAAAAGTTTGATTTCTGAAGAGGTCAATTGATATTGAAAAAACATCAGCATTATGTAATAATAAAGAAAATGGAATAAGTTGAGTTAGTTTTTAGTAAATAATCAATTCTAAAGGTGCTACAAAATTCAAAACTAGACAACTATGGTAACAAGGTAAACATATTTCCTTCTTTCATTTGGAGATTGGAATTTTCATTGTACAGTAAAATTATAATTTTAAAGTTGTTGAATTGGTGTTTTAAAATTTTGAAATGTTGCAAAAGACTTCTGCCAGTCCAGTTTTTATTTTTATTTTTAAAATTTTCTTCTTTTGTTTGGGTTATCTAGGGACTAAGCACCAATTTTGTTGCTTCTTCCTTTGTCCTTTCTTTTTCCTTCAGTACTCTTTCATCTTCTCATTGTGCATCATTTTTCTCTCCTCGGATCACTTTGATCCTGTCTTCTTTCCCTTCCTGCCCTGGAATTCTGGAATTGCTAAGACTTTCTTCTTAAACATCTCTTTCTGCTGCTTCTCTTTCACTTATATTGTTTCTTTCCTATCTTCTTGAATCCAGGTTATTGTCGACTTTTTGTTCCTTTTCTAATTTTGTTTTTAATTAATGATATTCACATTTCTAAATTAACATTTAGTTAAATATCAGGAACTTTATGCTTATGATAAAATAATAATAATTTTAGTAATAAATAAATATCAGAATGTTTCACGATATGTCCCATTTCAATGAAAAATATTTATTATTTTTGATTTCATCTTTTATGTAGGTTCTGGATCTGGAGTCCTCAAGAACTGTTTCATCAGCTAATGCTAATCAAGCATCTACTTCTGCAAAATCATACAAGCGAAAAAAGGCGTCCACTGAAGACAAAGTGGCAAGAAATATGTTGGCTCCGCAAGAGCAGAAACTCCAGATTCTTCAAAAAGGACTGTAATCTGAGAACTATTATCTTTTGATGAGCCTCTTGCCTCAGCTCACTGACACGAGCCCTCTTCAGAAATAGTGAGGAACAAAATTGTTCAAGTGATTATTGATGAAAAAACAAATAATAATAGTGCTTAATTTCTGTCGTATTAAATTAATTAAATAAAAAAATTTAATATTGTTTTTTCATCAATGATCACTTGATGAACATCAGTTTGAGGCATGTTGGATGAGATTAGGCTGGGGGGTTATTTCTTCTTTTAAAAAAATTAGTATATCATTACATGAGTGCCTGTGAAACAAGTACTAATGCTACTACTTCTCTCTTATCCGCATTTAGATCGGACAAGGTTTGACAGAGTCATTTCTTCTTTTAAAAAATAGCATATCAAAAAATGAACATGTAGAGGTCTTCAGTTGATCTCCAGCACCACCAGAATTGTATTTACTCACTTTATTTACTTTTTTTTCCCCTTCCACTTAGATCGAGCCATTTCTTCTGAAAATAGAAGACATTCATGAAACAATAGTTCAATGTTGTTTATTATATATGCTATTTTAGTTTTCAAAATAGATGTTGATGCAACATATCTAGTTTTGGACCACCTTGTGAATCAATTATTTACTAAGAATGGGAAAAGTACAACATACACGAATATAAATTATATATAAATAAAATAGGTTAGGAAATGTAGGTATACTTACTTGTATTCACTGCGGGAGCAATTTTCTTCCACATTTTTCATATAACACCTCTGCTTAAATGGTGGTTGTTTAACCCAGTTGGCGGTTTCGAAAACAATTCGTTTATTAATAATTCGCTTTGTCCATGTTCACACGCTCGCAGATTCAGTCGTTGAAACGGCTGGCAGCTGGCTGGCAGTTCCGCGAAAATGGCACGAATTCGCGCCAAATCGCGCCGTGCCGCGGAGTTAGTTCATTAGTTGTTCACAGCGTTGCCGCGGTGCGCGGCGAGATTAGTGTATGAGTTTTTCACCAGGTGTTTTTCAGCGCTTCGATCGGAACCGTGTGTTAGGTCTAACGGCTACACTTTGGTTACATGTATGCCTAAAAAGATTTCTTTTGCACAGGTGGAGTAATATTTGGACATTCTAAGCAGATATGGAATTACCAAAATTATGATCTTTATTTTTAACAAGACTCTAATATATACATAGATTTATACTACAAAGTTTTCTTCCATAA
This sequence comes from Acheta domesticus, assembly GCA_031308135.1. Taxonomy (NCBI): domain Eukaryota; kingdom Metazoa; phylum Arthropoda; class Insecta; order Orthoptera; family Gryllidae; genus Acheta; species Acheta domesticus. The sequence goes on from JAHLJT010004567.1 coordinate 164,973,492, forward strand.
TGAGAGGTAATTAGTTAATCATTTGTTTTCAATAATTAAACGATTGATATAGACGGCTTGTCAATATTAGCTCACAACAGCCGAACCCACGGAGGTATTTATGGTCCGATTAAAATAAGTTGGTGATTGACAGTTGCGAATGGAAGGGAGCGACGTTGACAGTTTGCGTACCACTGAGCACGTGCTCCCGGAACAAGAAAATAAATACTTATTAAAGAAACCAAATCATACACTCATATTGTGTGAAGTTACAGCTTCAGAAGCACAACTATCAATCACCAACTTATTTTAATCAGACCATAGGTGCCGCATCAGCTCCCATAAAAAGTCAACGTATTTCGATTATTTGATAGATTGGCAAATAAGAAACATATTTTCAGATTGAAATACTATCACTACTGAGTTCGATCATCTGGGTCACGATTATCGAATTGGGAGCAATAATATTAATACCAAAAATTACGTTGTAAGGAAGCTCCCAATTCGACAAACTGATGAAACGTCAGAAGTCACTATATTTAAAATGGAGTACACATCACGAAGAAATTCAAATTGTTGCATCCATTTGGGGCAAAATTTAAACGATTCTCTGATTTAATTATTATTCCGACTTAATTTGTAGTGTTGAAGCTCTCGATTGGATAACTGCGTCAACTGCTCATCGAACGGCAGAACTCAAATTATACTGCGATTTTTCTAAAAGAGACCCTCAAGGCCACTCAAATCCCATCTTCGCGATGGAATATGTCACGGCATTTCGCGTCTTTCTCAGTCGTTCCGCTAGAATTCGCACGATCGCGACCGTATGAAGCAGTGCTTGCGATCATGCGACTTCTACCGGCAAGACCGAGAAAAGACGCGAAATGTCGTGACATATTCCATCGCGAAGATGGGATTTCAGTGGTCTTGAGGGTCGCTCTCAGAAAAATCGCAGTATAAATAGGAATATACGAGTTTTATCCGTTTTCTTGATTCCTTCTTGCTGAACTTCCATCAATTGTTTTTTGTTGTTGTTTTTTTTAATTCTTGGCGCGTGAGGACCTGCCTTCACTATGGAATATCTAACGGCATTTGCTGTCTTTCTGGGTCGTGCCATTAGATATCGCAAGATCGCCAGCACTGCTCGATACGGTTGCGATCGTGCGGCATCTACCGGCACAACCGAGAAAGGCGCGAAATACCATGAACATCGTGAAATATCGTGAACAAAGATATTAGATAGTACTAAGGTCCGATTAAATTAAGAAGGTGATTGACAGTTCTGTGTGACGTCAGGACGCCTTTCCCGTTTCCATGGCAGCTGCCAACCAGAGAGATAAAACGTGACGTGTCAGGTCGCTCAGTTGCCTCTGCCGAACACGGGGAACATTTGAGCATCGCAAGCGACTTCCCTGCCGCCACGCCGCCCGTGTTTCTGCCTGTGCTGCGCGCGCAATGTGTACTGTGTTTTGATGAGTTGCGTTGAGGTTAGGTTTTGTCGTATTTTTTACACTTTTACACGTATTTTTGAAGTGTTTGTTTTCGTGTCCCGGTAACACGTGCTCAGTGGTTTGCGACCTGGCAACGTCGCTCCCCTCCACTCACAAATGTCAATTACCTTCTTAATTTAATCGGACCTTACGTGATTGTGAAGAATGTCTCTCATGCGCCAAGAAATAAAAACCCAAGTGTAGATGCAAGAAGTGTGTAATATGGGGGGGATTTGACGACAGGAATATAGAAAATCTGTAGCTCGTTTTTAGACGCAAAAGTTTCTATGACATGGGAGCAAACATTTCTGGTTATCACATTTTTTTCAACAACGTTCGTTGCTATCATTGTTTGTTAATTGAACCAGTTGGCAAAAGAGGGGGGGTAAGTATTTCGGGGCTAATGAAAATGCGCGCGTATACTAAACCGCAGACAAAACTGGTGCTCTGTGAACGGAACCAATGAACTGATTATTCGTATGTTTCACGATAGACACAAGTGTATTGCCAATATGTGGTGTTTGATGCAGCTAATAATGGCGCATGCAGCGCCTAAGGTCTGTTCGCTGTAACTTCACTCCGCACGTAAACAAACGCACGTGATCGTCGCTTTTTCTCATTGGCTGACGGACACCACACTAACCTTCAGGGCGTCGTACGCTATAGGAGTTAGGTCCCTTCCAAAATTGATTTATTTCCTGACTCTGCACAAACAAAAATACGTAGAAAGCGTGAAAAAAAGATGCAGATATTTGTTGTAATATCGCCGACATTAGGTTTATTTCTCCGCTAGATTTGATAATAAGGGTTCCTTTACTTCGCTGTGTCCCGAGTTGCGTTGTAGCGTGTAACTGTCATACATGCTACTAATTTGTAGATAATTCCTGTGAAACGTGAATTGTCATTACGTTTTTTATGAAAAAGTGTTTGTTTCAAATGCAGTAAATAAAGGAGTGTACAGTTGCAGTTAGTAGAATAAAATTATGTCAAACTGCTGTTCAGTGCGTTTTAACTATCGTAAGATAATAATAGTTATTACTTTTAGTAGGTTGAGTGTTTTTTATCTTATTGTATTGTATTATTTTACTGCTGCAGTTATTCGATTTTGTAACTTCAGTGTAAGTTAAGAGTGCATTCCTTACATAACCTAGGAAAAGCAATCTGATGTTTCCTGGAAATAACAATTGCCAAATTACAGCACGTCAACGTGTTTTACATCTGAAAATATGAATGTTGTGCAGAGAAATCAAAAGGAGATCTTGATAAATCATATTCACAGATAAATCATATCAGAGTGAAATATTACACGTAAGTTGACTTTTCTTTCTCATTGTTTTGAGAATCGTACAAAACCAACGATAGTGTCTCTGTGGCACATATGTTTATGATCTTTAAAGGAAGTTAATAAGATTCTATTTAAATTGAAGTGTTTTTACAGGTTGCTCTTTAATGAAGAGAAACATTACGTAAAGAAGAAAGATTAAGCCCACTGTGTTGCGCCGCTCCTGCCGATTTTGACTAGTTGCGGTTCCGTTCTTGAACGAGAAGGTTCTGAAAGTGCTGTATTTATTTGGTTAGTGAAAAGTGGTGTTTGCTCGTTGCGTTGATTTTTGTTACCTCATTTGTTACCTCATACATTTTAAATAAAGATTACCGTATGAACCCATTGCAGTCCCATTTTTAAACTTGCACCATCTGTTTGGATATATACAATGATTATTTTAGAATTTTTTCAATTTTTTTGAAGATGAGCATTTTGAAAAAACTCAAAATCAAAATTTTAAATTCAAATTTGAAAAACTTTTTGAACGCAACCCCTATTGAGTTGTATATCATATAAAAGGCCATAAAGAAAGCTGCAAAATGACACCTGTTCCAGCTCTCTATCTTAATTTGGTGAGGTTCTACATCAACTTAAAAATTTTCGGGAACCCAATTTTGCAAATTTTTACAGGGCTCTATTTCAGAAACGGGTTGAAATATTTTACTCAAAATTTGTATTTTTCTTATTCTCCATTCATACTACCTATGTGTCAAATTTCATCAGAATCTGAGATGGTGATGTAAAATGACTGTGTTGATTTAATATTGAATGACCCGTTATGCATCTCCTGTCTGGGCCGCAGCATCCAAAACAAATATTCAGAAAATCCAAACTTTCCAAAATAAATTCCTAAGAATAATCACAAAAGCACCCTGGTTCATTCCAAACTCTGAAATCCATTAAGAACTCGGTATCACACCTATCACTGTACATTTTTCCCTTCTATCCGCAAAATTCTATAACAAAATTTCTCGAATACCTTCAGCTATCCATTTCAAACTTGGCAAACAGAACCCTCATCGTAAACGATTAAAAAGGAAATTACCCAGAGAATTTTTTGACCCTCCTTAGACAGACTGGAAAGCGATTAGCCTTTCCGTGCAATATAAAGTGCTACTGAAAATGTAATAATCACGATAAAAGAAAATATCTTGCAAACTTACTATATAAAATATCAACTACTGTACCAGTCGTTCACGGCTGCTGAGGGCCTCAGGCCAAGCAAGAATAAATTTTTAAAAAATAAATCCCATTTTATTTTAAAGTTTTTAGCTTTTTTATTTAAAAAAGAAAAATGCACAAATAAAAATCAGCATCGCACCTTCAGTGTCATTATACAGTGCGACTAATTAATTAGTGTGCCGTGATCGTGGAAAATTTTGCTCAGTCGACGACCCTCATTGGCAGAGGAACGGTGCGCTCAACTCCCGTGGGAACGCGGCGGACGGGAGGTTTTCGAGATCTCGCCCTGAAAACCTTGAAAACCTCCCGCCCGCAGCGTTTGCAGGGTCGCAATAGTCGCACTGTACAACATATATTTGTATTTGGGGGAAATCAATGACATTTTCAAAAAATATCCAATGTACGGGATCTGACATTCAACATTTTAAAATTTTGACATCAAATTTACAATAAAAGGCCCTATAAAACATATGTTTGGTATAATTGAAAAGAATTTGTAAAAATGTCTATCATATTAGGTCCACCATTTTCAATTTTACAATTCCGAAATCGAATTCGCAGTCACCCTCAAATCCTTGTAGTATACTTATTTTTGTCAAAATTAAATTACATTTTCAAAAATTTTTAATTTTTTGGATTCGCCATTTTGAGTTATACCATTTTGATAGCAAATTCGAAATTGGCACCACTACAACCCAAAGGTATATATCCCTTTACTATATTTCCTAAATATTGCAATTTCCGCCAGACTTGTGTGCCTTTCTAATCTCCGCCAAAACTGCATAAAAGTAATTATTCGAAATAAGGGTGACGCAATCTGTAATTTGCAATTGTTTACAAAACTGAGTTATTACAGATCTTATATTAAAGATCTGTAGCTCGCAACAACATTTTGAACTCATTATTTTAACAGAATTACTCTTGAAACTCAGTGCGCGCGTTTCAGCTCATTTCAGCCCACTGTGTTGCGCCGCTCCTGCCGATTTTGACTAGTTGCGGTTCCGTTCTTGAACGAGAAGGTTCTGAAAGTGCTGTATTTATTTGGTCAGTGAAAAGTGGTGTTTGCTCGTTGCGTTGATTTTTGTTACCTCATCGAACCCAATGAGTGAAGCAGTTCCCGGTACGTCCGGTTTGAAGCATTCACAGGGGAAATCCATCAGAAGTGGTGAGAAGGTGGTTCTGCACGTGTTTGAATCACTAGCGGCTAAAAATCCGACAATGACTGTGCGGCAAGTGGAAGAAATGACTGCTGAGTTGACAGGTGTCGGTATCAGAAGTGTTGGAAAGCTGCGAAGTGAATTAAGAGTCACTGGAAAGGTAACTTCTCCACGGAAGAAGAGAAGTAGAGCAAAACCGATGTAGGCCAAATGCGACGAATTTGTTAAATCTGCTATTCGCATTCATGTGCGCAATTTTTTTTCGTAGAAACGAACTTCCAACGATAAATAAAATTCTTAAAGTGATTAATGAAGATTCGAGACTACCAAATTTTAAAAGAACGTCACTCTATGTTCTATTGAAATCTTTAGGTTTCGTTTACCAAAAACGAGGCAAAAAGAACTCAATAACGGATAGAGACGACATAGTATTGTGGCGATCACGGATACTTCAGGGAAATGAAAAAATACCGGGAAAGCAATCGAAATATTTACTACCTTGATGAAACCTGGATTAATGAAAGGCACACCACAAGCAAAGAATGGCATGACGTCTGTTAAAATTAAAAGGGAAGCATTTCTGGGAGGATTGACCACTGGATTAAAAGCTCCTGTCGGGAAAGGCAAAAGATTAATAATAACACACATAGGAAGTGCGGAGGGTTTCGTCGAAGGTGGTCTTCTGCTTTCGAATCGAAGAAATCAAGAGATTACCATGAATACATGGACAGTGGAGTTTTCCAGCAGTGCTTTACCAGTGTTCTGCCGAAAATGAAACCGAATACCGTGATCGTGATGGATAATGCTCCGTACGACAGTGTAAGAGTTCAGAAAAGACCAAATATGTCTTGGCGAAAGCAACAAATAATTTACTGGTTGTTACCAAAGAATGAAGAAGTAGATCATTTGTATGTAAAAGTTGAATTGTTAGAATTAACAAAAAAGTACGCTAATGAATGTGATAAGTATGTTGTAGATGAAAAGGCAAAGTCATCTGGACATGTTGTTTTACGATTGCCTCCATATCACTGGAAATTAAATCCCATTGAAATAATATGGAGTCAAGTGAAAGGATATGTTGCAAGAAATAACACAACATACAAATTACGTGATGTTAAAACTCTGTTTGGTACGTCATTCTCTCACATTAGTGACAAAAACTGGAAATCAGCCATTAGTCATACCGTCCACGTTGAAAAGGAAATGTGGCAGGCAGACATTGCATATGACAGTTTAACAGACGAAATAATTATTAATATGGGAGTCAATTCTTCCAGCGATGAAGATTCTTCAGACAGTGCTTTGGACGAGATTTCACCGCTACCTTGCGAGAGCACATCGTAAATGTAAGTACTGAGATATTTAAGCAAATTATCTACATATTGTTGCTGGTATTTTGGGAGTATTAAAGACGTACTAGTGAAAATAATGTTTTTACAGTTCTGGCTGCGACACGTGCCGGCATTTGAGTTTAAACTTGGAGCGAATGGCGTAGCCAATCACGAACTAGAGGGCGGAGGGATACACTCAAAGTTTGTTTACATGCGGAGTAAAGTTACAGCGAAAGGTGCGTGAGCGAGTGACGCTTTCTGTATTTCTGTAGTGTGCAGTTGTGTATGGAAAGCCGAGCAAGTAGAGAGAGGTGGATGTAAAACGTGGTACTTACAATAAAGCAGAATTATGTAAAGTAAGTTTGTCGGGCAATAAAGTATGTTTACGGTTTTAAATATGCCACATTCGCACACTACATTTGACGACGACGATTACAAGAGCCACTTCGAAAGCTTAAATCCTGTGTGGATAAAAACAAGGTAAAATTGAAAACGAACAGTGTGTTGTTATTAATAACCGCGCAACTTTTCTTGATCAATGGATTGAAGAAATGCTGGCGGAGTGGGGGTATTATTTACAAAGTCGGCCACTAGAGTATTTTTAGTAATGCCTACCTCTGAAAAATCAATGACAATTATTGATCATTGACTAAGAATAAAGGAATAGTCATTTTCAGGAAATAATTCTTTACTAAAATTTGTGCTCTATGAATTCACAACTTTTTCATTATTGATTTGTGTTTTCAGTACATTTTCAATAGAAATATTCTATCTCAGATATGTATTTAAAATTGCCCCTCACAGTTTGTAATGCATGACTGGTTAATTTCTTGACTTGGAAAGAGTGAGTTTGGGGTTGCCTGAAGTGACAAATCTTATTTTATTATAATTTCTTCTCAGTTGTGACAGTCTAAAAAGTAACTAACAAGGCAACTTTTTTAAGTCTTGAAATACTATAAATCAGAATTTTTTTCAAAGATCTGTGTAAAGTTTGTGGAAATAGTATGTAAAATATACAATTACATAGAGTATGATAAATTGGTTTCCTTGAATGTGACCTTTACCGGGCGTATCTGGGGATTCTAAAGCGCCATTGGCTCTTTCTGTCATTATTTTACGTATCGTGAAAATACTAGCCCCAGTATAGTTACGGACAAGTGAGCTTTCCATGCATAGAGGAGAGATATCTCTCCTCTGTTTCCATGCGACAGTTGAAGGTTATGGATGGTGAGTCAGTGGCAAAAGTGACACAAAAAGTTGGGAGTTCAAAGTTCACATCGAAAAAGAAGGGGAGTCGTGTTATAGTTGTGGTAAAGAACAACATGTGCGTACCGACAGTGTCCAGCGAAGACGAAGACCTGCAATCAATGCAACAAAAGACATTTTGCAATGGTTTGCAAGACAAAAATGCTCGACAAGGACGACGCTAAGAAGGAAAATCTGAAGGAACTCTGAGCCACAAAGGAGAAAAACTCGAAGGTACAACAAGTTGAAGAGGTTTCAGATGACAACAATTATGTGTTCGATGTAAGTGAACGACAAGTGATAGAAACTTTAAGTACTAAATATGTAAATGTAAGTATTGAGAGGGGTTTCTTTGAGAATGTTAATTGACTCAGGGGCATCATGTAATATTATTGATAAAGTAACGTGGAATGTTTGTAAACAACAGAAAATTGTATGTAAATTAACAAGTCGTCATGCTAATTAGAAAACCTCGTAACGCCATATTCCCTCTTCTATTTTCTGTTTTCTTCATCATAAAATATAATCACGAAAGAAGGGTAATAAATAAAAGTTACAAATCGAGCATCTTAAATAATTGAGTTCCCCAGTATTTATAAGTTCAACGAGAAATGAAACTAAAATTCTTCTTCCCGGCTAAGTTTATCCTTAACATTGCAAACTGGCTAATTAGAAGTGTATCGGATAAAAAGTTGTATGCTTACGGTCAGAATGTTTAAAGGTATTGGGTGAATTCGAATGTGTTATCAAAGTCGGAAGTAAAGAAACGGTAGCAAAATTGTAGTTGTTGATGCAATCGTTCAACCATTGTTAGGTTATGATACAGTAGAGAAATTGGAGATTTTAAAAATTGGTGTTGATTTGCAGGTTAGGAATATTGAAATGTATTTGAAAGATAATACGTTGTGTAACGGTGTAGGTCAGGGCTGTCCAACTTAGTAGGGCTTATGGGCCACATATCAACTAGTAGTTATGCCGCGGGCCGCTCCGTAATTTAAGATGGTTTTTACCCTTACTACTTAGATTGGGGGCTACTATACGTTGTTCGGGGCTACTATACGCATAATGCATTATTTCATAAGTGGACTGTATAATTAATGGTGTTGAGGTACAGTAGTCCCGAAACCTGACAGCTCGTGGGATTGGCGCAGGAGTTGCAGGATACACCTACAAGTAAAGTCCCAGCTCAAACAAGATTTAATACGTAGGTTGTTGAGTGTCACAGGCACAAAGCACATAAACATAAAAAATTCACTTGGCGCGTCAATTCACACTTGTCCAAGTACGGTTATTGCAGGGACCTTGTACACTGCAGTAATTTCTTTAACAGAAGCAGCCGAGAGTTACACAGTTGAATGATCAATTACGGGCGTAAACTTACGTAAGAGCGACAGACACAATTTAGATGCGTACTGCCACGATTGAATTAATAAATGTGCGCGAGCCGTGTGCAGCTTAAGTTGCATGATTATACATTACTAGCGTACCCGTGCGAGAATTCTCGTATGGTAAACCCCACCCTTTCCCTATCCATTTGTCTATCCTTTCCATAAAGGAGAGGAACTACTAATGTACTTAAGGAATATCAAACCAAATAACAATGCAATTGATGTTTAAAACAAATTTTCAACAAAAGTTTATTCAGAATTATAGAGAGGTGTTCTTGGAACAATTCATACTTCTTTAAAAACAACATTTGAAGGAATTTTTTAATCTTCCTTGAGAGTAAGCTTTTCACTCTCCTTGATAGTGACAAAAATAATAGAAAAGGTTTTTACTTTTGAGAAAGCCAAGTAAAGTAGTGCGAAAATACCGGATCGGGCAAGTACAGACCTACTCATTGCAATATTATTTAACTTTCCTTGATTTGTTATGAAGAACCGAGTGGGTTTGGGAGAGTCAGGATGCCAGCTTGCTGGGGTGCGAAAATTGAAAAATTATTTGTATACTAAAAAGTATTGGATTATTTTCTGCGTTCTTACGTACCTCAAGAAAAGCAATTCCGAGCCAAAAAGTAATCGAACTAATATTTCCATCTTTGAGTACTTAATACCATTTGTTGCAATTAGAAACAGTTTAGTAGGCTTAGACTTCACTTCGGTACATGGGAATGTTGCTCAAACGATGTTTGCATATTGAATATCTTAACGAACTGACAACTTGAGTTTAATATGAAACGGTGTATAATTTACAATATGAGTTTGCAGCTGGGCGTTGATGTTCATACTTCCAGATACCGCCAACATTTAAATCGTGCGTTTGGACTGCGATCGTTGGCAGTTGTCAAGTGACTTACGCTATTCTTTGTATAATTTTAAATTTAGGTGTTTTTTTTAATTAATTCACACAGTATTGTAGGCTGGCGCGTTTTGATTTTTGTTTTCCATTTATTTCAAGCTATTTTACATTAGCTACTTTAAAAAGTTTGTTCCTTGTGTTATGTCATAGCACAAGTTTTCAGGCGCGGATCCAGACTTCTCTCTTGGGAGGGGTCAGGTTAAGACTCAAGTGCATTTATTTCGGAAAGGGGGGAGGGTACGGAATGTAATAACATATATTTGACTATGTTATACGTATATCAGATTGACTTTATACTATAAATATTGTTCTTATCTGAAATGCATTCGAGACCCGGAAGAACAATGTTCTTATTTGAATCGGGAGGATTAATTATGTTTGTTTTAACATTAGGCCATGAGGACCGATGTTTTTGTCTAAATTGCAGTTGTGGCCATGTGGCCCGGCCTGCGCTGTTGCTGGAGCGGTGTCGGCTCGGTGAGCGCTGGATCGGCGTTGCCGCTTTGTCCGCACAGATTCTCGACGCGATTTGTAACATGCTGCCCCCGTCAGTGCGTAGCGCTGAAAAATTGATTATTGTTACAAATCGTATGTTACAAGTGGCTGTCTTGGGTTTCTTGTGGTAAAGGACAAATGTTGCTAATGCTCCGCTTGTAGATTCCTGATGTTGTAGTGACGTCGACTACTCTTACCTTTCCGTCTCTTCCTGGGTACGTTTTGCTTATTTTTCCTAACTTCCATGTTGCTGGCGGTAAATTGTTTTCTTTAAGGAGTACTATTGTATCTTCTGTGAGATTGGGATGAGATGAATGCCACTTATTCCTCCCTTGTAAGGTTAAGATGTAATCTTGGGACCACTGTTTCCAAAATATTTGTGTTAAGTTTTGTATTTTCTTCCATCTTGAAATGTGGTCTAATTTGATTTCTGAATCTTTTGATGATACAAGCAGAGATGGTCTTTGATTTAATAGGATGGCTGGTGATAAATAATTGAAATCTTGATGATCCTCAGTTAGTGGAACTAACGGTCGTGAATTTAGTATTGCTTCTATTCCACATGCTAATGAAGTTAGTTCCTCGTAATTAAAAATTCGATTACCCACTGTAGGTATGAATAATCTTTTGAAACTTTTGACTGCTGCTTCCCGTATTCCTCCAAAATGAGGACTGCGTGGAGGAGTGAAATGCCAAGTGATCTGTAGATGCGCAGTGGCGTCTTGTATTTGATGTTGTATTATCTTGTTTGCCAGGAAGTACAGTAGCTCTTTTAATTGTTTTGACGCTCCCTTGAAAGTAGTTGCATTGTCAGAATACATGTGAGACGGAATACCTCGTCGATTTGTCATTCGAAAGAATGCAGCTAAGAATGCTTCTGAAGTTAAATCCGATACTACTTCTAGATGTACTCCTTTGGTTGCTAGACAAATGAAAACAGCAATGTAACTTTTGGTAAATTTTCTCGATCTGGGTGTTCCCAGTCTGGTAGTAATTGGACCTGCCTAGTCTATTCCACAATGCGAGAAGGCTGGTGAAACAGTTACTCTTGGAGCTGGAAGCTGGCCCATTAATTGTTGTGGTGTCAGTTTAAATTGTTTGAAACATGGTATGCATGATCTGATGACACTTTTTGTAGTGCGTCTAAGAGATGGGATCCAAAATCTTTGACGAATCTGTGACATGATTAATTGCGTTCCTGCATGAAGAAGTTGTAGATGCACTTGTCGAATCAATAATTTTGATAGTCGGTGAGTTGATGGGAGAATGATTTGATGTTTGGTATTGAATGGAAAATAGGTGTTGTCTAGTCTTCCTCCTACTCTTAATAATCCATCAGTATGTAGTTCTGGAGCTAATGACTTAATTTTACTTTGATGATGGATGGGCTTGTTAGCCTTTAGTGCTGTCAATTCTTGTTTGTAAATTTGATTTTGAACTATCTTGCAGATAATTACTTCCGCTTCTTGCAATTGTGCCGGCAATATGGGTGGATTGATGCGAGCCTTTGGGTACCTTAAGTTGTGAATGAAGCGTACGCACAGTGCGATACTTCTTAGAGCCTTGTTGTAGCTTGAGCAATTTTCAATCAGTTGCAGTAATTGATTCGATGTTTCCCTGATTAAGAAGTCTGCTGCCCCCGAATCATGAGTGCAGACAGTAAAATTTGCTATTAGAAGCGTAGTGATGATCTTTGGGTGAGAATTCTGCAAAAGAAAGGACGGTCCTTGCCACCACAGTTGATTGTCTCTTAGTTGAGATAATTGAGTTCCTCGTGAAATGAGATCAGCTGGATTATGATTAGATGTGATGTGATGCCACTTACAATGATTGGTAAGTTCTTGAATTTCTGACGTTCTTATAGTCACAAACGGTATTCGTTTTTTATGAGGTGACTTTATCCATGCACAAACTGTAGTAGAGTCTGAATAAAGATGTATTTGATTGACGACTATTGGTAATCTTGGCACCACCTTTTTGACTAGTCGCGCTAATAGTAGTGCTGCGCACAATTCCAAATGTGAAATTGCTCGTTCTCGTACTGGAGTGACTCTTGATTTGGCGACGAGCAGATTGCATTGTACCTTTCCCTTCTCAGTGGTTGTTCGTACGTACAAACAAGCTCCGTATGCTGATAAACTGGCGTCTGCAAATCCATGGATTTGAATATCTGTTGTGTCTTGATCCTTTCGTACACTTCTTGGAGCTGTTAGTTGATTCATGTTTTGTAGATCATTAAATATATGTTTCCATTCGATGAGTAATTCTGGCGTTAATAAGTCGTCCCATTCAATCTTCGTTTTCCATATTTTTTGCAATAACATTTTTGCTTGAATAATTACTGGTGCTGCAAGACCAATAGGATCATAACATTTTGCAATGCAGGAAAGTACCATTCGTTTTGTGAACTGGTGAGAATTTGAGATTTGTTGGTTGCTGCAACTAAATGCAATTTCGTCATCAGCGATGTTCCACGTTAATCCCAATGTACTTACACCTTCCGTGAGAATTGTTGACGTTTGAACTTCTTTACTTTCGTTTGGAATGATATCCATCAATTGTTGAGAATTTGATAGCCATTTGTGCAAATGAAAACCACCTTTGTCTAGAACTTTGGTTAATTCTTGATAATGTTCAATTGCTTCCTCAGGTGAGTTGGCTCCTGTGAGTATGTTATCTACGTAGAAACAGTTTTGGATTTTTTCATGAATGATTGGATTGCCGGCTGCTTCATCGTCGGCTAATTGATTTAATGTTTTAGTTGCTTGGTATGGTGCAGATGCGGTACCATATGTCACCGTGGATAATTGAAATTCTTGAATTGCAGTTTGAGGATTCGGTCTCCAAAATATTCTCAGAAGATTTCTATCAGATGGATTCATTATTATTTGTCGATACATTTTGATGATGTCCGCCGAATATCCAACCGGCCACATTCGAAAGTTCAGAAGAATATTTAGTAGGTCCGGTTGTACCACTGGTCCTACCGCCAAGATGTCATTGAGGCTAACCTTATTTGAAGTTTTTGCTGAGGCATCGAAGACAGTTCTCAATTTTGTGCTGCTTGATTGTTCCTTTATGACTCCGTGATGAGGTAAGAAGAAATTCTGTTCATTTGTGTTGATTGGAGGAGCTGGCTGCATGTGTCCAAGCTCTTTGTATTCATTCATGAAATCTTTGTACATTGTTGTGAATTGAAAATTGTGCTCAAATTTTCTCTCTAATGCTTCGTATCGTTGTAAAGCTTGTTTCCGCGAATCACCTAATTCTGGAGCTGCTGGCTTGATTGGAAGTGAAACGATGTATCTGCCCGTTTCATCTCTGCTTGTGGTAGTTTTGAAATGTTCTTCGCAGAAAATTTCTTCCGGAGAATGCCTGACTTCAGATGATAGTTCTTCTAATTCCCAGAACCGCGTTAATTCATCTTTCACTTGTTGTGAATCAATAAAGTTGGAAATAAATGGTTCCCTTTGTTGTTCTTCTGGTTGATAGCTTCCCATGAACGTCCAGCCGAATACTGTGTTGATTAATGTTGGTAACTTGGGATGCGTCCACTTGCCGGGAATAAAAACGTGTGCCGTGATGTCTGCTCCTAACAACATATCTACATTGTTTGGTTTGTGAAATGTTGGATTTGCAATAAGTATGTTTTCTGGTATTATCCATCTTGAAATGTTGATGTTTGTAGAAGGTAGCTGATTTGCGATAATTTACATCGACTACAACATATGTATTTTCTGAGGACCATGATGAAAACTTTGATCGAATTTTTGCGTTAACTATGGATGATGTTTCAGTTTCATTGTCTGTAATTGTTTGGATAGTAAGCCTTGTTGGTTTTGTTGCTAGCTTGAGCTGGTTGGCTAATTGTTGCGTTATCAAATTACAATTACTTCCGCTATCTAACAAAGCGCACACCTCGTGAGCCTCATTATTTTGATCTAAAACAAGCAACCTAACAGTTGGCAACATTGTTGGTTTGATTGATGATCCTGCTTGACATGCCATGATTTGTTGTGGTTGCTGATGATTTTGACTAATTGTTCCTTCTAGAGACATTGAACATTCTGAAGGAGAGACTGGTGATTTCTCCGAGTCTGGATTGTTGGATGTACAGTAGCACGTTTTTGCTACGTTAAGAAAGGTAGAATTCTTTATAAATGAGTCATGCAACAAAGTGTGATGATTTTTGTTACACGTTTTGCATTTCGCTGTACTGCAGGTATGATTTACAATATTAGCTCTTAGGCAATTGTAGCAAAGTCGATTCTTTTTCATGTGCGCTAGCCTGTCCACTGGATTTAGTAATTTAAATGATTTACATTGAAAAATTGAATGTGATTCCTTGCAATATGGACATTTTGCGAATTTTGAAAGTTCACCGGTAATTTTGGTTCCTGACCCACTGTTTGGATGTCGTTGGATGATTCCCGGGTTTGATAAGGAATTTTCTTCGATTCGGAACAATCTTTCAAGAAAGTTATGCATGTCCTGAATTGCTGGATTGGCGGTAGTCGCTACCTGTTTCTCCCATTCTCTAGCTATTTCTGGTGGGCAATGGGCTAACATACGGTGGATGACCATAAGTTCGATTGCCGGTACTTGTAACGTTAATGCTTGCAATGCCTTGTAATTAGCCATGTAATGATCTGAGAATCTCTGAATTGAATGGGGTTCTTTTAAATTAATTGCTGGAGGACATTCAAAATAAGCTATGTACGAAGAGGCTAATCTACGAGGATTGTTGTATCTTTCATTCACTAGTTGCCATGCTACTTGGTAATTTTCTGAAGTGTTGGTTAAATTGCTAATGATTGATTGAGCTTCGCCTGTGAGGGCATTTTCTAAGTAATGAAATTTTTCTACATTGGTCAAATGTACATTTTCATGGATTAGTTTATTGAATACATCTCTGAATTTTGTCCACTGTGAAAATTCACCGTTGAAAGTTGGTGCTTGCAATGCTGGAAGTCGTAATCCTAAATGAACTTCATTGAGTGGAAACATGTTTGAATTAGTTGGCACAATTGGGGGTGGAGCGTTTGATGTCTGCCTATCGAATGGTGAGTTTTTTATGCGTAGTTCAACTTCTGTTATAAGGTCAATATGTTCATTTTCTAGTTGTAGAAACTGTTCTATGGTAAGTTCATCATCACTAACAAGAGATTCTTGAGCCACTTTGAGTTCGTTCCACGATTCTTTGAGATTAGTTAATAGATTGATTAACTTGTAATGTGAGTTTTCATCTATGATAGTAAAGTTATGCACCCACGTGCATTTACTTTTAAAAATCTGAAGTGCTACATTTCGCCTATCAACAAGATTTTTCCTAGCTAATCTTTCTGCCTTCGACATTTTGACCACAGTGTTTTTAGTATTTCTACACTATATTGTTTTGATAATTTAAATCACCTTCTGTACTGCCCCCGAAGAAATACTGAATGTAAATAATGTCTGATGTTTAATAATGTTTGTTAATAAAATAGAATTACTGCTTGCTTATCAGGGGACACCTTGTTGACGCTTTACATCTGATAACACTGATAACTGATATCTGATACCTGATAACACTGACAACACATTCAAATAACTTGCCTTAATCTAACATCACCTCACTCACAAATCAATGTTACATGCTAAAGTTTACTAAATACTAATGAACACTATGCTGCTGAATTGAAACTGTACATGTATAACTCATAAATGAACATCTGACATGAAACTTCAGTCATAAATAAAGTTAGTAAACACTGTTCATGTACTTTGGTATTGTATGCATGTGAATTGCAACACTTTTAAATGTTGACTGATTAGTTTAATGAATAGTGATGAACACTATATTGCTGACTTGAAGATTATACATGCATAAATTATAGAAACACTTTGACATGAAACTATTATCACAAATAAATGTTACTAAACACCTTTAAAGAATACTAATGAATACTATACTGCTGGATTGAAAAATGTACATACATAAATTATAGAAACACTTTGACATGAAACTATTATCACAAATAAATGTTACTAAACACCTTTAAAGAATACTAATGAATACTATACTGCTGGATTGAAAAATGTACATACATAAATTATAGAAACACTTTGACATGAAACTATTATCACAAATAAATGTTACTAAACAGCTTTAAAGAATACTAATGAATACTATACTGCTGGATTGAAAAATGTACATACATAAATTATAGAAACACTTTGACATGAAACTATTATCACAAATAAATGTTACTAAACACTGATCATGATTTGGTATTGTATGCATGTGAATTGCAACACTTTTAAATGTTAACTGAATAGTTTCATGAATAGTAATGAACACTGTACTGATGTCTTGAATACTACATGCACACATTGTAAAACACTCTGAGCGTGAAATCTCAGTGGAATTATTTCGTCATGATTACTGCCATTCACTGAATATAATGAATATCTGATTCTCACATCCGGCCCGGAGGACCAATGTTCTTATCTGAAATGCATTCGAGACCCGGAAGAACAATGTTCTTATTTGAATCGGGAGGATTAATTATGTTTGTTTTAACATTAGGCCATGAGGACCGATGTTTTTGTCTAAATTGCAGTTGTGGACATGTGGCCAATGATAAAAATTGACTTAAGGTTGCTGTTTTGCATCTCTGGTAGTTCTGACGAAATGAGGTTTCAGATAAAAACAAAATGATTAGTGAAGAAATGAGGAAGTGAATGGCGGTAACTGAAATAAGTGATATTTTGCAGTTTAAATTGAATTTACTACATAGAAATTTGAGTGACAAATGAATACATAAATACAAAAAAACACTGACCTTCCTTTGATGTATAACATGGTACAATACTTAAAGCTAAAATACAACCGTGCTTCCTGAGTTTAAGGTGAGAAGTTTGCAGTGGTAGTTCCTTCCATTCTACGACGTAATGAAGTTGATGCACAATGAATTACTTAACGTGTGGTTACAACACAATTCAGGTATAACTTGAACATTTACTGTAGTTGAAGTAGTTCAATATAACACGTTTTGTATAGACAATGATGAAAAGACAATGTTTTGAGTGAATTTGTGAGCGCAAGGGCTCGCGTGCGTGTGCCCACAGCGGTTGCCAGCCAGACACTGCCTGCGACCAAGAGTAACGTATTTTTCGCCGCCCCCGGCCTGCGCTGTTGCTGGAGCGGTGTCGGCTCGGTGAGCGCTGGATCGGCGTTGCCGCTTTGTCCGCACAGATTCTCGACGCGATTTGTAACAAATATATTAGAAATTCAATATATCAATAATCACATATCAGATATCAATCAGCTTACGATTGTTACGATACTGGGGGTGAGGCGGGTGTAACTTTGGAAGTTTAAATGGTAACCCCAATTTTTGTTGCAGATTCGAATTCTGCCTACAAAAATGTCAATTTTATTCGGTACATTTAAAAAATGAAAATGTATAAGTTATCAACAATAACTTTCAAATTAGCAAAAATAACTTTCATTTGATGCAACATGAAGCAATTTGTGAAGAAACTTATGAGAGAAACATGTAAATGTGTATAATAAAAAACAAAAATTATATTTTAATAAATTATTATAATTAATGAATACATGCATATAATAAATAAATAAACTACATTGTACTTTTATTTTTTCTCACAATTATTTTGTTTCATTCTTCCGTGTTTTACATTTTTGTTTATAGAGTTCTTTCGTATATTAATAAATTTGCACCACATTTGAATCTCCTTCAATGGCGATTCTTCTATAACAATGTTGTAAATTTCATCATAATTTTGGGGACAGCTACATCAAGACATGCAAACATCTAATAAATTTAATTTAATGCAATATATTAATATATTGCAAATAACTGATCTGCTTCCGTTTGCATTGCCAAGGTGCTTTGTATAATTAAAACCCAAATAAAGTAACATGATTGCAATACTATTCATTAACAATGAAAGCTATCAAAAGATACTTTTGATACCGGAATCGGTTTAACCGACAGCAAAATATTCAAAGAAGGTCTTTTAGTAGTGACGATGCTTAATTGTAATCTGAGAGCCTTATAATACCTAAATTATTTTTCAATAAAATCTGACTTTTTGTGCAATTTTTCAATATTTTTTACTGAATCGTTGAAGAAAATTAGATGTCTTCGACTCCTTTTCCCCGTTTACGCGCGAGGGAATTAGGAGGGCTGCAGAGATATACTCTTTGGGGACGTTAGCGGAGCGAGGAGTCTGCCAATGGATAGACACCGGCTGGCTCTGCCGCACATGCCCATAAGAGAGCGTGCGCCATTTCTCGTTCACTTGCATTCATTGGGCAGAGATCCCAGCTGGATCCTAGGCTCTCGGTAGGCACGGACTTGTACAACGATGCATGCCCACGTCTCGACCAGGCAAATTCACCTCATCACTTGACGTGGAAAAGTAGAGATGTTTATGTGCCGTTTGTGTTGGTGCTTTCTTTACGAAACAAATAATGAAGCTAAAGATAGAGTGTTGCAACGTCCCACTGACTATGCGTCAGTCTCATAACTTCTAAACGGTTCACAATATCGAAATGCAATTTTCGCTCAACAATGCGGAATCACGAGTCAAGTAATACGCCGTAGAGATAGAAATAGTAGCGATACATAGTAATATACCGTGTTAGATATGAAGAGACTAATGAAATCTGTATCAAAGTACCCGTCGAGGTGGGTTGGTCCACGTCCTGACGGGATGCAGAGAAGGCTCTCAAGTGTTCCTTTCTCCATTTTTTCTTCGTCTTGCTTTTCATTTCATGTCACGTATATTCTTTTCACTCCTTTTTTCTTCCTCATTGGCCTTCTCTGTATGCTGAACGCCCACCCATGTGTTTGCCGTGCATGGCGACCCGTGTCGGAGGGAATGGGTGTCCTGGCAGTTGAGAGACCTGTTTGTTTCCCAACTAGTCCTGGTGCTACGTTTTTTTGGCTTGCACTAAGGGGTACGTCTACGTATTTTTGGGGAACATTCCTTGTAGGTGTCAATACACTCGCTTTGGCCTCGGACTCTTCTAGACGGGCGGTCGGGAGCTAACCCACTCCCGATCAATCGGCTCGGACTAGGTCTTGTACTGAACTCCAGGGTGAGCGGGGGGATCCACGGCGGTGCAGCGCTGTGACATTCCCCTACTATATCTCCGTGTCAGCCCTGGCACCCCAGTGGGGTGTCCCCTTGTTGGGCTCCATGGTGGGTGGGGAGCATGGAGACGAATCTGCTTCAATCGTATGGAGCCCAAAACAAACCCCTTGCCCTCTTCCGCAAGGAAGAGGCGATGTGAGACGGTAGATTTGAAAAGTTTCTTCCTTCGGGAGGAGAACAAACCAAAGAAACCTCATCTTAATGTCATGTGTGAAAGTTGAAAAATCCTTCAAAAGCGTTAGTGCGGTCCGCCTCGCGCGAGCCATTGAAGACTGTTTTGGAAAGCTGCAAGCGGTCGTGCGACAGAGGAATGGTACCATTCTTTTCGAAGCGCGCACCGACGAGCAGATTGACAAAATCCAAAAAACCAAGCAGATTGCCGGCCTCCAAGTGGAAGTGACCACTCACCCTACCCTTAACTTATGTAAGGGAGTGGTCAATCACGAAGACTTTGCGCTTGAAAGTGAGGACGAACTTCTCTCCTTTTTTAAGAGCCATGGCGATACGGAGGTATATAGGATCAGGAGGAAGGAGAATGGGAAAGAGATCCCCACTCCCACCTTGATCCTGACTTTTAATCTCCCTTCTCTCCCAGAGAAAATTAGCTGTGGGTACTATAACCTTCGCGTGCGGCAGTATGTGCCGAACCCCCTGCGCTGCTTTAAGTGTCAGAGGTTCGGTCATACACAACAAAGGTGCATGGCCGTAAGCCCTGCTTGCGCAAAGTGCGGTAATTCCGCGCATGATCCCAACCCTTGTTCATCACCAGCCCACTGTGTAAATTGTGAAGGAGACCATGCGGCCAACTCTAACAAGTGTCCCACATATCTGAGAGGGAGATTCAAAGGATTAGGGTGACGGAGAAGGTATCTTTTCCGGAAGCGAAACGCCGATACCTGGTGAAGAACCCTGTGGATCTCAGGCGTTCTTTTTCTAGCACTCTGGCGAACACGGTCAAAGCGACGAGCATTCAGTCTTCCCCTGCTACTCCCCCAGTAGCGAATTTTTGTTGCCAGGTATCCCCAGTGGACTTCCCTGAGGAGACATCGCCTCTGCAAGGTGGGAAAATAATAATCCCCACAAAATACCACCCAAGAAGACAACACAGACGAAGACAGAACAAGTATCCACTTCTCAGCCGCGCAAGAAGGCTGATGTCACACGGCCTGCTGGCCTGGACAAGAAAAATGATAGATCCACCAAACTTCGACCACCTACCCCGACTCCTGAAACTCGCTCTGAGCGATCTCTCAGCCTGTCGAGCAGTGGTCAGGATGAGTCTGCCTCGGAGGAAACTTCAGCCGGGGTGGACACTCGCTCCTTCGGGCGGCAGAGGCGAAAAAAGGAAAAGAAGAAATCCTCTTAACTTCTTAAACAACGGCTCTCCTATCCTGGAATCTGAACGGATTTTCTCTCCGACGGGACGAATTAAAACTCTTATTGTCCCGTTATACACCATCAATTTTCTGCTTACAGGAAACGCATCTTTCTCCACCACGGTCCATACACTTTCGCGGTTTCACTCCTTATAGGGTTGATGTCGATGACGGCCTCCGCGCTCACGGCGGAGTTACTACTTTGGTCCAGGATTCGCTGCATTCTGCAGAAATCCCTGTTCACACCGACCTTCAAACAGTTTGTGTGCAGGTGTATCTGCCGTCCCTCTCTCTCACCGTATGTAATATCTATATTCCCCAAGACAAACGGTGTCGGTTGATGACCTCGTAAATCTAATAAACCAATTGCCCACACCTTTCTTGGTTGTGGGTGATGTAAACGCCCACAGCCCTCTTTGGGGTTCCTCTCGCACGTGTCAAAGAGGTGCTATTTTGGAGTCTGTCATCGACACCATGAATTTGGCTATTCTCAACACTGGGGAACCAACTCATTTTGCCGTAGGTACGAATTCTAGCACGGCTATTGATGTAGCCCTTTGCAGCGCTTCACTTGCTACGGCTATGCGGTGGACCATATTAGAAGATCTTTATGGAAGCGACCATTACCCCACGCTTGTCCACATTGATCATCTTCGCCGTAGTTGTGCACGGTCCCCTCAATGGATCGTGCGACGAGCTGACTGGTTGACATTCCAAAATAATGTTAACCTGTCAGACGGTCCCTCCGGAAATGTGGATGAAATGACAGAACATTTTATAGCGCTGTACTCGCTGCTGCTTCCATCGCAATTCCGAAGGCAAGCGGTAAACCGCGACACCCTTTCGTTTCGTGGTGGAATGAGAACTGCTCGAGAGCGGTCAGTGCTCGAAAAAAGGCACTGGCACGTCTCAGACACTATCCAACAGTGGATAACTTAATCGAGTATAAAGATGCAGGGCGAAGGCTAGAAGAACTATCTTAGAGAGCAAAAATGCATCGTGGAGAGCGTACGTTTCGTCTCTGAATTGTCACACGCCACCACGCCTGGTATGGAGAAAAATTCGACAGATCAAAGGACACTCTTCACCAAATACGGTGCCAGGTCTTCTGAAAAACGGAGAAATGATCACATCTCCAGATATGATTGTAGAGGAACTCACCGCGCTCTATGAAGCCATGTCAAGTTCGGCGAACTACGCTCCTGACTTTCTTTTGATCAAAGAAAGGATGGAGAGCCGTCCGTTGGATTTCTTCTGCAGAGCGTCTGAAGATTACAACACACCTTTCTCCATATCGGAATTGCGCTCTGCTCTTGCATTGGCCAGAAGAACTGCCCCAGGTCCTGATGAAATACACAGCCTAATGTTACAACATCTTCCTGATGTGGCGATGCAATTTCTCCTCCGCCTTTATAATCGCATCTGGGAAGAGCACACCATCCCTGCTGTATGGCGAGAAGCCATAGTTATCCCAGCTCTGAAGGAAGGAAAGGATCGGTCGCTGTCATTGAGCTACCGACCTCTTGCTCTCACCAGCTGCGTTTGCAAAGTGCTGGAACGGATGGTAAACCAGCGCTTGGTCTGGACCTTGGAGTGCAGAAACCTACTCGCT
The DNA here is from genome assembly GCA_031308135.1 of Acheta domesticus. Classification (NCBI taxonomy): domain Eukaryota; kingdom Metazoa; phylum Arthropoda; class Insecta; order Orthoptera; family Gryllidae; genus Acheta; species Acheta domesticus. The sequence continues at coordinate 164,996,149 of JAHLJT010004567.1, forward strand.
CCAATTCAGTGCGGTTTCAGGAAACACCGGTCAACCCTTGACCATCTCGTCGCTTTGGCAACGGAAATTTCAACCTCGTTCGTTCTGAGACAACACCTTGTCGCCGTACTATTCGATATAGAAAAGGCGTATGACACCACTTGGAGGTATGGCATTCTGCGAACCTTGCACTCTTGGGGATTCAGGGGGAAGCTCCCCTTATTCCTCCAAAATTTCTTATCGGACAGATATTTCAGAGTTCGCATTGGTGACAAACTGTCTAACAGTCACCCCCTTGAAAACGGCATCACCCAAGGCTCGGTGCTGTGTCACTCTGTTTGCCATAGCCATAAATAGTATAGCGTCGGTCGTGAGGGAACCTGTGAAGGCATCGCTGTTTGTAGATGATTTTGCCATTTTTTGTTCATCCAGCAGCATAAGTGTGATCCAGAGGCAACTCCAACTGGTGCTCAACAAGCTGCATGAATGGAGCATGTTGACAGGTTTCAAGTTCTCACCTACTAAATGCACTGGATTGCACTTCTGCAGAATATACCACTTGCATAGCGACCCAACCCTGTACTTGGGAGGAAATAAGCTTCCATTCACTGACTCTGCCAGGTTTCTGGGGCTGACTTTTGACAAGTCCCTCACGTGGCGCTCTCATATCCGCACATTGCAAACCAGATACGTCTCCCCCCTCAATCTTCTTCGAATGCTTAGTGGCACTTCATGGGGAGCCGACCGCATTACCCTACTGCGGTTATACAGAGCACTCATTCACTCAGCATTGGATTACGGTAGTGAAGTGTATGGTTCTGCAGCTCATTCCACCCTTAGACCTATCAACAGCATACACCACGCAGGTATTCGCCTCTCAACAGGCGCGTATCGCACCAGCCGAATCGAGTGCATTCTAGCTGACGGTGGGGAGCCATCCTTAAAAATAAGGCGAGATATTCTATTGGCGTCTTATGGTGCTAAAGTGTCAGGACTCTTTAATCATCCTTGTCGCCGAATAATCACTCGCCCAAAATATGAATCTTCTTATATTCTTCGAACATCGCTACCCCAGCCCCCAGGCATTCGATTGCGAAATCTTTTGCGGGGACTTAATGTCGATCTTCCCACTCCTGTGAAACCCCCAAATGACCTGATTCCCCCTTGGAAACTACTTCTCCACAATTTTGACCTCAGACTCTCCAATCTTTCCAAACAAAATACTAGTCCTCTAGTTTACCAAAAGCAGTTTCAGGGTATGAGGGAAGCCTATCCGGATCATCTATTCTTGTACACGGACGGGTCATCGTACAATGACGCAGTGGCATGTAGTTTTCATTGCATCTGGGCCACCAAATCATATCGTCTTCATTCACAGTGCAGTACATTCACTGCTGAAATGTACGCAATACTCAAAGCCCTAAAGTACATCGAGGTCAACGACGTTGCAGCGAGTAGTTCTCTGTTCTGATTCTCTCAGTTCTCTTCAGGCTGTCTCCCGGCCTTCATCAGACTACCTGACAAAATCAGTTCAAAACCTGATTCATAGTCTCATGTCCCGCAACTATGACCTGGTTCTTAGTTGGGTTCCAGACCATGTGGGAATCACAGGGAACGAGCTGGCCGACCTGGCGGCAAAATCAGCTACTCGTAATACTCGTATCGACGTTCCTGCTGTGCCATTGTCTGATGTTAAGGCTTACTTAAAACTATCTTTGTTTAGAGCGTGGCAAACAGAGTGGCACAATACCAATTTTAAAACTAAGTGGGATAAAGAATTCTGTAATTCCCTGGCGTTCCTCATCTCGCTACTCTAGGCGTGAGGAAGTAATTTTAACTCGTCTTCGAATTGGACACTGCCATTTTTCCCACGGTTTTCTCCTTCGAGGAGAAACTCCTCCCGTATGTAACTCATGTGGGACGGTTCTGTCTGTGGAACACGTTCTCCTGAACTGCAGGAAACATTTAGGCAACCGACGAAGACATGGCCTGGGCAACTCGCTAAGGGAGGTGCTCGGGGATGACGATTCCGCGCTCTCAAAACTTTTTTGCTTTTTGAGGGAAGCGGAATATATAATCTTATTTGAGAGAATAGAATAGTGTTTTACTTTTTTGTTGTTTTATTTTTGGCCCCTTTACAGCCAACCTTTAGTTCTACTATGAATTTTACGTGTTTGTTATATATTCATTCTGTCCTACTACTTGAATACTCGATGTAGAATTCAAGTCTCTCTTAATGTATATGATTTTAATTAGGGGTAGGCTCCATCTGTAACATACTGAACCTATTCCCTTTTTAAAATACTTCGACATGGGCGCCAATGACCTTGGCAGTTGAAGCGCCCTCTAAACCTTAATTAATCAATCAATCAATGTATCAAAGTAGACATAACTATGAATGAACTTTGAGGGTGAGAATTATTGAAAGATACAAATTGTATCTTTTAAAATGATTGATACAGTAGTGACTTAGATGGACTACAGATTTGAAGATTTCGAAAACTTTCATTTTAATGAATTTCTAGACGAAAAGCAGTTTTCCACCTACAAAGCGTCCTTTCATTCAGAAAAGTTTTCTTTCCTAATAAATCATATCCATTCCTTGACAGTGAGCAGCCTCAAAATGAATTGACAAATGTATACATCAATAAAGAAAATACATGCCTGTAGTTTTTTTCTGAAGTATTTGTTAGACAAATTGGGCTAGAAAAAATAACACAAACACAAGTCGTCACTCTTCATTGTTCACCACATCCCTCCACAATTAAGTACACAGCACTTACAGACCACGGCAAAACGTTAATTGAATAGTTTCACTACACGCATAAGAAATAATCTTCGTAGGTATAATAGTATAATAGTATAACAACTATAATAGTTTTTCTAGTTGTTGCTGGAGAGCAAATCTTGAATTAATAATTACGAAAATAACCTAATCAGACTGCACAAACCACGGTGTATACAGAAAGCGTAAATATAAGATATGAGGAATCTAAGCCTTCTAAGCGTGTTGCCACGGAAATGGATACCAGCAAGAAGGGCTGGAATATTTAGGTGGTATTGAAGCGCCGAAACGAAAATTTTATTGAAGAATGTCCAGAAGTATCTCATCATGTAGATTCAAAGGTGTGAAAAATGTTTCTTTGAGGCCTTCGGCCTCAAAATTTAGTTTTTAAGGCCCTAGAATGCCTTGATTAGGAGTTATCGATTAAAAACCGATGACGTGTGTGGCGGGTTGCATAGAAATGAATATTTAGATGCCTTTTTTTAACAAATCCTTCATATTTTCAAAGTCAAAATGGAATTCGTCAAGTCTCCGTGAAATTCTCTTTCTTTAGATACCTTATTAATAAAGATTGGTTGCGTGTGAGAGCCGGAACGCAAAGGTATAGTACTGAAATAATACAGGAGACGATTTTACATGCATTTACACGGAGTCCTCAAGACACGCGTCCTTCTGTCATGGTGCCTTGCACTGGACTGCCGAATTCGGTTGCGGCAAGAAGACGTTAGGAATGGACTCTCTCGCGCGGCAGAGGTGGGGTGGTGATAGCCAATTACAATTTGCCATTTGATTTGGACATGGAAGATTCTAGACAGTTTTGCCCGTTGCTCCTGCAACGGGCGGAGCGGGGCGGTGATAGCGAGGCGAGCACGTGCGCTAGGGCAGGATTTCTGGGAAAGCCGTGGGCGCAGCTTGCGACGGGGGCTCCGGCGGCGTGCTGGGACACGCATCCCGCAGCCAACCGCCGCGCGCTTGTCGATTACAGTACAACTTGTTCTGCATTGCATTGTGGAATAAACGTATTCCTGCTTTGCTGTGGGCCCGAACAATTATACTGAAACAAATGTGTTTTAGATACGTCTTTTTATTCAACGTACTTAATGATTCATGTACGTACAACGAGAAAATTAATTTATCATTAAATAAAAATAAAGACGAATTCTGCAACTGTATTGTGTTTGGTTGGTATAATAAAATGTTTCAAAGAGGTCGCGGGTAACAAAAAGATCCGACGAGCCGCATGCGGCCCGCGGGCCGCCAGTTCAAAAGCCTTGGTGTAGGTAAAACTCAGGAATTTTCAGTTGACTTTACTAATTGATGAGAAATGCATACCAGTAGCACAGTCCATCAGGCGAACTCCTTTACGTTGCGTGATAAAGTTCAACTGGAAATTCAGAAAATGATTGATGTAGACATTGTGGAAAAAGTGGAAGTTGCGACTCCGTGGGTCTCACCAAATGAAACTGTCATAAAGAAAGATGGATCGATTCGTTTATGTATGGATATGAGAGAGTGTACGAACGAAGAGAAAGACTACCTGAAGATAAATTACAAAAGGAGAAAATTCGTCAACTGAAGAGCTGTATATCAATGGGGTATTCAGGAAATCAGTTCCTTGTTCAATCAGCCCTGAGGAGTTGAACGAAAGTTCTTGAACTGATCCTGTTTTGATAAAAGCCAAGGGGCTGTTTTCTGGAAATTGGAACATGTTGTCCTTGCTCAATGCTGGATGTCCATTATCGCCACACTGCTCAATACGGTTGGAATCATGCTACCTCTAGCGCAAGACCGAGAAAGATGCGAAATTCCGTGAGATATTCCATCGTGAAGACAGGTCCTCACGCACCAAGAAATAAAAACCCAAGTATATATGGTAATGCGACTCTGGATTTTGCATCTGTGATTTCTCGTTGGCGCTCTGTATCCCCCTCCAAAAGCTTCGCTATCGCTTCCTTTTAGTACCTCCTCTTCTTTCAGTACAAGGACGGGGAATCCCAGGGGTCACGTGCTAAATACTGGGGGTTTCCAGAATGGGTGGGGGGGGACTATTGATCACATTACACACGTATACGCACGCATGATTGGCAACAGTCCTGTTCCAGAACGTAATTTACGAGAGGTTGATTATCAGTACTGTCAAGGAACTCTTATGCTTCTGGCAATTCTTCAATGCTCAATGTTACTGACAATGATTCCCTGACATTCTTTTCTATTTCATGTGTAATCTC
>JAHLJT010004567.1:165002140-165033402 GCA_031308135.1 Acheta domesticus
AGAATAGAAATAGTTAGCGATACATAGTAATATACCGTGTTAGATATGAAGAGACTAAATGAATCTGTATCAAATTTCCCGTCGAGGTGGGTTGGTCACGTCCTGACGGGGGGATGCAGGAAGGCTCTCAAGTGTTTCCTTTCTCCATTTTTCTTCGTCTTGCTTTTCCATTTCATGTCACGTATATTCTTTTTCACCGTTCCTTTTTCTTTTCCTCACTGGCCTTCTCTGTATGCTGAACGCCCACCCATGTGTTTTGCCGTGCATGGCGACCCGTGTCGGAGGGAATGTGTGTCCTGGCAGTTGAGAGACCTGTTTGTTTCCCAACTAGTCCTGGTGCTACGTTTTTTTGGCTTGCACTAAGGGGTACGTCTACGTATTTTTGGGAACATTCCTTGTAGGTGTCAATACACTCGCTTTGGCCTCGGACTCTTCTAGACGGGCGGTCGGGAGCTAACCCCACTCCCGATCAATCGGCTCGGACTAGGTCTTGCACTGAACTCCAACTCCAGGGTGAGCGGGGGGATCCACGGCGGTGCAGCGCTGTGACATTCCCCTACTATATCTCCGTGTCAGCCCTGGCAACCCAGTGGGTGTCCCCTTGTTGGGCTCCATGGTGGGTGGGAGCACGGAGACGAATCTGCTTCAATCGTATGGAGCCCAAACAAACCCCTTGCCCTCTTCCGCAAGGAAGAGGCGATGTGAGACGGTATTTGAATAGCTTCTTCCTTCGGGAGGAGAACAAACCAAAGAAACCTCGGTTCTTCTAATGCGTGTGTGAAGTTGAAAAATCCTTCAAAAGTGTTAGTGCGGTCCGCCTCGCGCGAGCCATTGAAGACTGTTTTGGAAAGCTGCAAGCGGTCGTGCGACAGAGAATGGTACCATTCTTTTCGAAGCGCGCACCGACGAGCAGATTGACAAAATCCAAAAAACCAAGCAGATTGCCGGCCTCCAAGTGGAAGTGACCACTCACCCTACCCTTAACTTATGTAAGGGAGTGGTCAATCACGAAGACTTTGCGCTTGAAAGTGAGGACGAACTTCTCTCCTTTTTTAAGAGCCATGGCGTTACGGAGGTATATAGGATCAGGAGGAAGGAGAATGGAAAGAGATCCCCACTCCCACCTTTTAATCTCCCTTCTCTCCCAGAGAAAATTAGCTGTGGGTATATAACCTTCGCGTGCGGCAGTATGTGCCGAACCCCCTGCGCTGCTTTAAGTGTCAGAGGTTCGGTCATACACAACAAAGGTGCATGGCCGTAAGCCCTGCTTGCGCAAAGTGCGGTAATTCCGCGCATGATCCCAACCCTTGTTCATCACCAGCCCACTGTGTAAATTGTGAAGGAGACCATGCGGCCAACTCTAACAAGTGTCCCACATATCTGAGAGGGAGATTCAAGGATTAGGGTGACGGAGAAGGTATCTTTTCCGGAAGCGAAACGCCGATACCTGTGAAGAACCTGTGGATCTCAGGCGTTCTTTTTCTAGCACTCTGGCGAACACGGTCAAAGCGACGAGCATTCAGTCTTCCCCTGCTACTCCCCCAGTAGCGAATTTTTGTTGCCAGGTATCCCCAGTGGACTTCCCTGAGGAGGACATCGCCTCTGCAAGGTGGGAAAATAATAATCCCCACAAAATACAAAATACCACCCAAGAAGACAACACAGACGAAGACAGAACAAGTATCCACTTCTCAGCCGCGCAAGAAGGCTGATGTCACACGGCCTGCTGGCCTGGACAAGAAAAATGATAGATCCACCAAACTTCGACCACCTACCCCGACTCCTGAAACTCGCTCTGAGCGATCTCTCAGCCTGTCGAGCAGTGGTCAGATGAGTCTGCCTCGGAGGAACTTCAGCCGGGGTGGACACTCGCTCCTTCGGGGCGGCAGAGGCGAAAAAAAGGAAAAGAAGAAATCCTCTTAACTTCTTAAACAACGGCTCTCCTATCCTGGAATCTGAACAGATTTTCTCTCCGACGGGACGAATTAAAACTCTTATTGTCCCGTTATACACCATCAATTTTCTGCTTACAGGAAACGCATCTTTCTCCACACGGTCCATACACTTTCGCGGGTTTCACTCCTTATATGGGTTGATGTCGATGACGCCTCCGCGCTCACGGCGGAGTTACTACTTTGGTCCAGGATTCGCTGCATTCTGCAGAAATCCCTGTTCCAACCGACCTTCAAACAAGTTTGTGTGCAGGTGTATCTGCCGTCCCTCTCTCTCACCGTATGTAATATCTATATTCCCCCAAGACAAACGGTGTCGGTTGATGACCTCGTAAATCTAATAACCAATTGCCCACACCTTTCTTGGTTGTGGGTGATGTAAACGCCCACAGCCCTCTTTGGGGTTCCTCTCGCACGCGTCAAAGAGGTGCTATTTTTGGAGTCTGTCATCGACACCATGAATTGGCTATTCTCAACACTGGGGAACCAACTCATTTTGCCGTAGCTACGAATTCTAGGCACGGCTATTGATGTAGCCCTTTGCAGCGCTTCACTTGCTACGGCTATGCGGTGGACCCATATTAGAAGAATCTTTATGGAAGCGACCATTACCCCACGCTTGTCCACATTTGATCATCTTCGCCGTAGTTGTGCACGGCCCCCTCAATGGATCGTGCGACGAGCTGACTGGTTGACATTCCAAAATAATGTTACCTGTCAGACGGTCCCTTCGGAAATGTGGATGAAATGACAGGACATTTTTATAGCGCTGTACTCGCTGCTGCTTCCATCGCAATTCCGAAGGCAAGCGGTAAACCGCGACACCCTTTCGTTTCGTGGTGGAATGAGAACTGCTCGAGAGCGGTCCGTGCTCGAAAAAAGGCACTGGCACGTCTCAGACACTATCCAACAGTGGATAACTTAATCGAGTATAAAAGATGCAGGGCGAAGGCTAGAAGAACTATCTTAGAGAGCAAAAATGCATCGTGGAGAGCGTACGTTTCGTCTCTGAATTGTCACACGCCACCACGCCTGGTATGGAGAAAAATTCGACAGATCAAAGGACACTCTTCACCAAATACGGTGCCAGGTCTTCTGAAAAACGGAGAAATGATCACATCTCCAGATATGATTGTAGAGGAACTCGCCGCGCACTATGAAGCCATGTCAAGTTCGGCGAACTACGCTCCTGACTTTCTTTTGATCAAAGAAAGGATGGAGAGCCGTCCGTTGGATTTCTTCTGCAGAGCGTCTGAAGATTACAACACACCTTTCTCCATATCGGAATTGCGCTCTGCTCTTGCATTGGCCAGAAGAACTGCCCCAGGTCCTGATGAAATACACAGCCTAATGTTACAACATCTTCCTGATGTGGCGATGCAATTTCTCCTCCGCCTTTATAATCGCATCTGGGAAGAGCACACCATCCCTGCTGTATGGCGAGAAGCCATAGTTATCCCAGCTCTGAAGGAAGGAAAGGATCGGTCGCTGTCATTGAGCTACCGACCTCTTGCTCTCACCAGCTGCGTTTGCAAAGTGCTGGAACGGATGGTAAACCAGCGCTTGGTCTGGACCTTGGAGTGCAGAAACCTACTCGCTCCAATTCAGTGCGGTTTCAGGAAACACCGGTCAACCCTTGACCATCTCGTCGCTTTGGCAACGGAAATTTCAACCTCGTTCGTTCTGAGACAACACCTTGTCGCCGTACTATTCGATATAGAAAAGGCGTATGACACCACTTGGAGGTATGGCATTCTGCGAACCTTGCACTCTTGGGGATTCAGGGGGAAGCTCCCCTTATTCCTCCAAAATTTCTTATCGGACAGATATTTCAGAGTTCGCATTGGTGACAAACTGTCTAACAGTCACCCCCTTGAAAACGGCATCACCCAAGGCTCGGTGCTGTGTCACTCTGTTTGCCATAGCCATAATAGTATAGCGTCGGTCGTGAGGGAACCTGTGAAGGCATCGCTGTTTGTAGATGATTTTGCCATTTTTTGTTCATCCAGCAGCATAAGTGTGATCCAGAGGCAACTCCAACTGGTGCTCAACAAGCTGCATGAATGGAGCATGTTGACAGGTTTCAAGTTCTCACCTACTAAATGCACTGGATTGCACTTCTGCAGAATATACCACTTGCATAGCGACCCAACCCTGTACTTGGGAGGAAATAAGCTTCCATTCACTGACTCTGCCAGGTTTCTGGGGCTGACTTTTGACAAGTCCCTCACGTGGCGCTCTCATATCCGCACATTGCAAACCAGATACGTCTCCCCCCTCAATCTTCTTCGAATGCTTAGTGGCACTTCATGGGGAGCCGACCGCATTACCCTACTGCGGTTATACAGAGCACTCATTCACTCAGCATTGGATTACGGTAGTGAAGTGTATGGTTCTGCAGCTCATTCCACCCTTAGACCTATCAACAGCATACACCACGCAGGTATTCGCCTCTCAACAGGCGCGTATCGCACCAGCCGAATCGAGTGCATTCTAGCTGACGGTGGGGAGCCATCCTTAAAAATAAGGCGAGATATTCTATTGGCGTCTTATGGTGCTAAAGTGTCAGGACTCTTTAATCATCCTTGTCGCCGAATAATCACTCGCCCAAAATATGAATCTTCTTATATTCTTCGAACATCGCTACCCCAGCCCCCAGGCATTCGATTGCGAAATCTTTTGCGGGGACTTAATGTCGATCTTCCCACTCCTGTGAAACCCCCAAATGACCTGATTCCCCCTTGGAAACTACTTCTCCACAATTTTGACCTCAGACTCTCCAATCTTTCCAAACAAAATACTAGTCCTCTAGTTTACCAAAAGCAGTTTCAGGGTATGAGGGAAGCCTATCCGGATCATCTATTCTTGTACACGGACGGGTCATCGTACAATGACGCAGTGGCATGTAGTTTTCATTGCATCTGGGCCACCAAATCATATCGTCTTCATTCACAGTGCAGTACATTCACTGCTGAAATGTACGCAATACTCAAAGCCCTAAAGTACATCGAGTCAACGACGTTGCAGCGAGTAGTTCTCTGTTCTGATTCTCTCAGTTCTCTTCAGGCTGTCTCCCGGCCTTCATCAGACTACCTGACAAAATCAGTTCAAAACCTGATTCATAGTCTCATGTCCCGCAACTATGACCTGGTTCTTAGTTGGGTTCCAGACCATGTGGGAATCACAGGGAACGAGCTGGCCGACCTGGCGGCAAAATCAGCTACTCGTAATACTCGTATCGACGTTCCTGCTGTGCCATTGTCTGATGTTAAGGCTTACTTGAAACTATCTTTGTTTAGAGCGTGGCAAACAGAGTGGCACAATACCAATTTTAAACTAAGTGGGATAAAGAATTCTGTAATTCCCTGGCGTTCCTCATCTCGCTACTCTAGGCGTGAGGAAGTAATTTTAACTCGTCTTCGAATTGGACACTGCCATTTTTCCCACGGTTTTCTCCTTCGAGGAGAAACTCCTCCCGTATGTAACTCATGTGGGACGGTTCTGTCTGTGGAACACGTTCTCCTGAACTGCAGGAAACATTTAGGCAACCGACGAAGACATGGCCTGGGCAACTCGCTAAGGGAGGTGCTCGGGGATGACGATTCCGCGCTCTCAAAACTTTTTTGCTTTTTGAGGGAAAGCGGAATATATAATCTTATTTGAGAGAATAGAATAGTGTTTTACTTTTTTGTTGTTTTAATTTTTGGCCCCTTTACAGCCAACCTTTAGTTCTACTATGAATTTTACGTGTTTGTTATATATTCATTCTGTCCTACTACTTGAATACTCGATGTAGAATTCAAGTCTCTCTTAATGTATATGATTTTAATTAGGGGGTAGGCTCCATCTGTAACATACTGAACCTATTCCCTTTTTTAAAATACTTCGACATGGGCGCCAATGACCTTGGCAGTTGAAGCGCCCTCTAAACCTTAATTAATCAATCAATCAATGTATCAAAGTAGACATAACTATGAATGAACTTTGAGGGTGAGAATTATTTGAAAGATACAAAATTGTATCTTTTAAAATGATTGATACAGTAGTGACTTAGATGGACTACAGATTTGAAGATTTCGAAAACTTTCATTTTAATGAATTTCTAGACGAAAAGCAGTTTTCCACCTACAAAGCGTCCTTTCATTCAGAAAAGTTTTCTTTCCTAATAAATCAATATCCATTCCTTGACAGTGAGCAGCCTCAAAATGAATTGACAAATGTATACATCAATAAAAGAAAATACATGCCTGTAGTTTTTTTTCTGAAGTATTTGTTAGACAAATTGGGCTAGAAAAAATAACACAAACACAAGTCGTCACTCTTCATTGTTCACCACATCCCTCCACAATTAAGTACACAGCACTTACAGACCACGGCAAAACGTTAATTGAATAGTTTCACTACACGCATAAGAAATAATCTTCGTAGGTATAATAGTATAATAGTATAACAACTATAATAGTTTTTCTAGTTGTTGCTGGAGAGCAAATCTTGAATTAATAATTACGAAAATAAACCTAATCAGACTGCACAAACCACGGTGTATACAGAAAGCGTAAATATAAGATATGAGGAATCTAAGCCTTCTAAGCGTGTTGCCACGGAAATGGATACCAGCAAGAAGGGCTGGAATATTTAGGTGGTATTGAAGCGCCGAAACGAAAATTTTTATTGAAGAATGTCCAGAAGTATCTCATCATGTAGATTCAAGTGTGAAAAATGTTTCTTTGAGGCCTTCGGCCTCAAAATTTTAGTTTTTAAGGCCCTAGAATGCCTTGATTAGGAGTTATCGATTAAAAACCGATGACGTGTGTGGCGGGTTGCATTAGAAATGAATATTTAGATGCCTTTTTTTAAACAAATCCTTCATATTTTCAAAGTCAAAATGGAATTCGTCAAGTCTCCGTGAAATTCTCTTTCTTTAGATACCTTATTAATAAAGATTGGTTGCGTGTGAGAGCCGGAACGCAAAGGTATAGTACTGAAATAATACAGGAGACGATTTTACATGCATTTACACGGAGTCCTCAAGACACGCGTCCTTCTGTCATGGTGCCTTGCACTGGACTGCCGAATTTCGGTTGCGGCAAGAAGACGTTAGGAATGGACTCTCTCGCGCGGCAGAGGTGGGGTGGTGATAGCCAATTACAATTTGCCATTTGATTTGGACATGGAAGATTCTAGACAGTTTTGCCCGTTGCTCCTGCAACGGGCGGAGCGGGGCGGTGATAGCGAGGCGAGCACGTGCGCTAGGGCAGGATTTCTGGGAAAGCCGTGGGCGCAGCTTGCCGACGGGGGCTTCCGGCGGCGTGCTGGGACACGCATCCCGCAGCCAACCGCCGCGCGCTTGTCGATTACAGTACAACTTGTTCTGCATTGCATTGTGGAATAAACGTATTCCTGCTTTGCTGTGGGCCCGAACAATTATACTGAAACAAATGTGTTTTAGATACGTCTTTTATTCAACGTACTTAATGATTCATGTACGTACAACGAGAAAATTAATTTATCATTAAATAAAAATAAAGACGAATTCTGCAACTGTATTGTGTTTGGTTGGTATAATAAAATGTTTCAAAGAGGTCGCGGGTAACAAAAAGATCCGACGAGCCGCATGCGGCCCGCGGGCCGCCAGTTCAAAAGCCTTGGTGTAGGTAAACTCAGGAATTTTCAGTTGACTTTACTAATTGATGAGAAATGCATACCAGTAGCACAGTCCATCAGGCGAACTCCTTTTACGTTGCGTGATAAAGTTCAACTGGAAATTCAGAAAATGATTGATGTAGACATTGTGGAAAAAGTGGAAGTTGCGACTCCGTGGGTCTCACCAAATGAAACTGTCATAAAGAAAGATGGATCGATTCGTTTATGTATGGATATGAGAGAGTGTACGAACGAAGAGAAAGACTACCTGAAGATAAATTACAAAAGGAGAAAATTCGTCAACTGAAGAGCTGTATATCAATGGGGTATTCAGGAAATCAGTTCCTTGTTCAATCAGCCCTGAGGAGTTGAACGAAAGTTCTTGAACTGATCCTGTTTTGATAAAAGCCAAGGGGCTGTTTTCTGGAAATTGGAACATGTTGTCTTGCTCAATGCTGGATGTCCCATTATCGCCAACACTGCTCAATACGGTTGGAATCATGCTACCTCTAGCCGCAAGACCGAGAAAGATGCGAAATTCCGTGAGATATTCCATCGTGAAGACAGGTCCTCACGCACCAAGAAATAAAAACCCAAGTATATATGGTAATGCGACTCTGGATTTTGCATCTGTGATTTCTCGTTGGCGCTCTGTATCCCCCTCCAAAAGCTTCGCTATCGCTTCCTTTTAGTACCTCCTCTTCTTTCAGTACAAGGACGGGGAATCCCAGGGGTCACGTGCTAAATACTGGGGTTTCCAGAATGGGTGGGGGGGACTATTGATCACATTACACACGTATACGCACGCATGATTGGCAACAGTCCTGTTCCAGAACGTAATTTACGAGAGGTTGATTATCAGTACTGTCAAGGAACTCTTATGCTTCTGGCAATTCTTCAATGCTCAATGTTACTGACAATGATTCCCTGACATTCTTTTCTATTTCATGTGTAATCTCTACGATTGATTTGAAATCTTGCTTTTTTACTTTGTCCTAGATAGTTAATTAGACAATTAGGGGACTGGTCATTTCCCAAATATAATTAATTCGGGAATTGAATATGAGAAGTCTGTCACCAATAGTCTTTCAATTCAATCAAGGGGTCTGACTAAGAGGAATTTAATGGAGTTTTGATGAATAAGTATCATTCATTTAACAGTCTGGATTTTTCAATTCTGTTACCTACAGATATAAAATATTAATTTTTATTATTCATGATGATAATATTTCCTCCACGTCAAATATGAAGAACAATTATTGTTCTACATATCAACCACCAAATAATTACCCTTTTCAATAATGGAATAAAAATTGCAAGCAAGGTATTGAAGATAGAAAACAAGCTCTTGCTGTTTTTCATGAATGTTTTAACAAACATAATTTTATTGAATATTAAAATAAATAAGCTATTGCTAAAATTGTTCTTCAAAAAGAGAAATCCATGACTTTCAAAAAAATATAGTTCACATACTGGAGATAGTGATATCTCATATACATTCATTATCATAAAAAGCTGTACCCTGAAGGACCCTACCGATCCGCTGCAAACTCGGTGGCTGTTTTGCACACCATTCGCTAAGCCAATGATTTCGTTTTCACGGTCGGCCGCTCATTGGGGGGTCGGGGATAGGGGAGTGATGTTCCGCCCGCCGGCCGAGAAAAGAGGGTCTCAAACGGCCGCGCCGGCCATTGCGACATTGGGTAACGTCGCTGAACGGCATCTGCACGTACACCTTGCCTCGTCGACGCTTTCGACAGCCGGTTGTCCAGTTAAACGCGCCCGAGAGGGGCTGTATCGTGGGTATGTGGGAGACTGGTTGGTCCAGTCGCCGTGTTGCGCCCCACACCGGTTGTACGGACACCACCATCGCACGCTGTTAGCGACAATGGATTGAGGAAGGCATGCTCACACGAGAGGCAGGATCTGGACATCCACCACGCACCATGAGGAGGGAGGACGAACGGATTGTCTGCCACGCGCGAACAGATCCAACGACAACGATTGGTGCTATTCAGCGGGCTGTGCAGGCTGCATTGTCACATCCTGTGCCAGTACATCACAGTACAGCCAGTACAATCGCATCCTGGGCCATCCTGTGCAGGCGGTTGCACAACGCAGGGTTCGCCCCACGCCGACCGTTACGACGCCTGCCACTCACACCCCAGCATCGTCGCTACAGACTCGCCTGGTGTCGGGAACGATGGACTTGGGGTCATGCAGGCTGGCAGCCAGTCATCTGCAGCGACGAGTCCCGCTTTTCCCTTGATGGCGACGATCACCGGGTCCGTGTCTGGACGCGCTGTGGGGAGCGCCACCGCGAACGGTTTGTGGTATCCCACCACACGTCCCGCCAGCCTGGTGTGATGGTGTGGGACGCGATATTCCATGGTGCCCGTTCACCGCCGTGTTCCTCAGAAGTATCATGACAGCCACACGGTACGTTCAGGAGATCCTGCAACCGGTGGCTCTGCCATTCGTGAATGCCCACCCCATGCCCAATTTCAACAGGATAACGCGCGTCCGCATACCGTAGCCATCACCCGATCATTACTTGCAGCCGTGAATACTCTGCCATAGCCTACAGCATCGCTAGACCTGTCCCCGATCGAGAATGTTTGGGGTGTTATGGAGCGTGCAATCAGGATCCCACCTCTACCTACCAATCTGCAAGAACTGCGCGCTCAGGTGCAAAGTGCATCGGATGGACTAGCACAGGAATTCATTCGAGAGCTGTACAACTCCATGCTGCAACATCGGAACGCGTGTGTTCGCCAACAAGGCGGCCCCACGCCATACTAACATGTATCGTCTGTGGCAATGTAGCGCAATAAATGTTGGTCCTACAAATGTGAACGTGAAATCATTTTGTATGCGTAGCAGTGGCGTAGCATCAGGGGACGCCAAGATGCTGAGCATCCCCACGTCAAATGTTAATCAAAGAATACTAAATATTGTATCGATAAACTTACAAGTGGTTCATTGAGCCGAACACGTTTTGTATTAATATTAAATGTGGTTTCCTGTGATTGAAGTTCCGACAATCAGGGCGAACTGAAGAAGTAATGGGATGGGGTACCAGAGCTTTCGCTAGGACGGGAGAACATCGGACGAACACTTCTGAATAACTTCCATTCGAGTTCGGACACGACACTTCTTCATTCGAGAACTGCACGAGAGGCACTTCTGCACAATTCCATTTGAGTTCGTACTTCTGCATTACTTCCATGCGAGTTCCGGGAGTATCCACTTCCATTTGAGTTGAATTGCGAGTTACTTTTCTAGTCGAATTACGAGAAAGATTGCTCTTAGATTAATGAGGAACTTGCCATCGCCTCAAATAGCAGGGACAGTAGCCACACGCTCTCGCCTAAGCTAGATGAGGAGAATTACGTAAGCCATAGCCGAATTTGATTTTGTCATTCGTGCTAAATGACCGGCCGAAATCGCGATCACGCTCAATACGCGTTTGCGCCTCCCGCTTGAGCCATTCGCGAGGTGTAATTCCGGAGTTGGAGGGAACTCGCCGCAGCTGTCGCTCATAACATCTTTTCGAGGTGCCTGGAAGGTGATTATTGCTGGGTAAGCGGCCTGGGGCCCTAAGAACCGGCTGGACGACCGAGGGTGCCGTCGACCTTGGACACCGCAGGGGGCGAAACACCTTTTCTCTCATCTGCGCGAAGCCGTCGCAGCTGGGCATCACTTCTAGAAGAGAAGACAACAGACATGGTAATGTCGCAATTATTACCGAAATAATGCGGAAAGACTATAACCTCCAGAGGGTTCATTCCATGCGCCATCAGCGCCATCATAAGTAAAAGCGGCCGAAATTCAATCACTGTGTTTTATCTTGGCTAATTATGCCATTCAGTAATAAATTAATCGAATCTGATTGAGCCGCAGGGTAAATGTTCCATTATTTCATTGTAAATCATCCATCATTTCATCCTTTAGAAAATTAAATTGTTATTGTTAAAATGCAATTATGTGTTGTGTTTCTGTTGTTAAAAACCTGTCGACGATCCGAAGTAGCCGAAGCGGAGGTAGATTACAATATCGAAGAAGATGAAATCTTCATAAAATAATTAAATATTATTTTGGTCTGAAGTGTAAAAATTCACGAGCGATCTCATTGCCAATCGCGCATGAGAATTAAAACTGAGCCATTACATAAATTGTTTTCAAGAACTCTCCTGACATAAATATGTTGAAGTATTGAAACATTTGTTTTGATAACATAGATTCTAGAGAACATTAAACATCATGATGTGTTCAGTTGGCGTATTGTTGAGCATCCCCCATCGTGCTAGTCACGCTACGCCTCTGATGCATAGTACCCTCTACCTGCTTCCCAACAGTGATCGCAATCCGCTTTGTCGTTCGGGTGCAGCTTTTTTATGACGATGAGTGTATTTAGGATAGAATGAAGTATTTCAAAAATCAATGTAGTAAATCTTCTAGTATATCAGAATTTTAATTTGGAGAAAACAATTCAAGACATGAAAGTTGGGATTCATAAATTCTTCACTGTCTTAACTCAGGATGACTGCCTTAACCCTGTGAATTGTGATTTTAATGAATCCCTGTATAATCTAAATTCGTACTTGGAGATAATTAATACCCTAGATAATGTAAATATTAAATCATCAACTGGCATGGACTAAATATCATTTCAAGTTTTAAAACGTTTACCAGAAAAAATCTTAAGGGTTCTTTTGGACGCTTATTATGTTATTTTTGGAAACGAGTTTCCATTAGGTTGTAGAAAAAATACGCTATTCCTAAGGTCGGTTACACACGGCGGATTTTTGCGAGCGGAGAAGTAACCGTCGCCGCCAGCCCAACAGTAGCCCTTTGTAGAACATTAGGGCGTCCACATTTGACGGAAAAATAAACGATCGGTAAATTTGACGTCGTCGGTAGCTGCACAGCCGTCCGGTGCCTCTGGAGCCGACGTAAATTTTACCGTCTTCTGAAACGAGTGGCCTACGTGGGCAAATGGATGCTTGCACACACAACGGAATTCCTACCGCTCCTGCTTTGATCAGTGCAATGTACTGCAGTGCTCGAGTGTGTACGTGTGTAGTATATCACAGTGGCGTAGCGTCAGGGGACGCTGAGATGCTGAGCATCCCCGTATATAAGAACCTTAAATACTGTATTGATAATCTTACAAGTGGTCTGTTGAGCGAAACACGTTTTGTATTAATTTAAAATTGATTTCCTATGATTGAATTCGGCGGGCTGTTGAAGCTGACTTCTGATTGCTTGGAAGCTAAAATACTTCAGCGTCTGCCGCCAGATTGCGACGAGCAATGACGCATGCGCAGATGGCGAGGTCCCCCTCTCCCCTCTTCACCCCTGGCCCAGAGAAACCCGACTGCTTTACGCTAGCGTCTACTGCGGAATGAAGCTCGTTTGTGCACGAGAGCGCAGCACACTTCAGGCGTTCAGTAAATTATCTTTCTCTCTCTCACTCGGGAGTCCCCGCTTGGTCATGGGTACAAACTGTAGAAATAGTGGCTGACTACTATTTCTTAATTAATATCCAAGAAATTGTATTATCTCTTAAATAGATTACATATTATTTAAGTCTGCAATGTATAAATTAACAAATGGTCTTATTGCCATTCGCGTATAAGAATTAAAGCTGAGCCATTGTATAATTTGCTTTCAAGACATCAGCAGCCCTGACTGCTGTGAGGATTTTGTGGGAAGCACCTACACCGTCGTAAGCAATCGAGATCGTGGAAGTAGTCCCAGTGTATCTGCCTTGTGTTGCGTTTGCCTGTTAGACCAGAGAGTATATAACGAGTATATGTGAGAGTACTGGAAGAGTATAAGTGTTAGACGAAGAGTATATGTGTTAGACGAAGTAGTTGATAGTGACATTTTGTGTGTTATTGTTGAGCATCCCCAAACGTGTGAGTCACGCTACGCCACTGGTATATCAGCGCCATTGTCACTTCGGCCGGTGTTTCGCGATAAAGGCAAAGATTTTCTTGTAAAGAACAGTCCAAACGTAAAATTGACTGATTTCATTTGAGCGTTGCCAGACGATCAAATGTATATCCCAGTATCAACCTTCAAAAATCCTCGGTACTTACACTAAAATTCCTGTTACCAATGTCAATTTATTTAAATTCCAAAATTGTTTAACTTTATTATGTTTTAAGCGTGCACAAGAAGTTCATTGAACTAAACTAACGAACGATATCGATTCGATACGATTCTATACGATAAACTAAATGGAAGATGGTTCTATGTCGAATGGTCATATCCTTTTCTAGTATATCACTTGATAGAAAAGGGCCACCACTGCTGTGGTCAGCATTTGAAGCTGGCGCGCGCGCAGCTGTACGCCGCGCGCCACGGAACCCGCTCACGCGGAACGCTGGCCAGCGAGCGGGTAAGCCTCGAGGCTAGGCTAACCCGGGCCGCGCCGCCCCTATTCAGACGGGAGCAGGTGGCGGCCACGGCAGTAACGAGTCTCAGAGTCGCCGAGTCACAGCAGAGAGCCAGCGCAGCGGAGTCGCTGGGAGAGAGCCTGCAGCCAGGGAGAGAGACACGCAGAGAGGCCGCACCAGTAGTCGTGCGGAATACGTCGCGACTGCCAGCCTGGAGGCGCCGCGCTAAGGGACGCACGGCGAGATTGCGTGCTGGAAATTGCACGCTTCGGAGTCGCACAGTCAGGCGTGTGGGACAGGAGCAGTGCCAAGTGACGCACTAGAGAGATCCGGACTTGGAAGTTAATGCCAGCCGGAAGAGAGTGACTCCTGTATATTTGATTGTGTAGTGTAAATAGAATGATGGAAGGAATAAATGAATAGTTATTAAGATGACGTACTTTCATTCATTGGCAAACATAACAATCACTTTTAATGTATTACGTCAGTTTTTCACAAGTCTCATTGTTATTTGTAATATTAATGATAATGTTAAATTATTGAATAAAAAGATTATACGTATCTTAAATCGTTCATCATCAATTACCGTACACATAAAATCCTGGTATTTAAACGTACCAGGACGTCCGCATCCTGGTACGTGGTATCTTTATTCTGTCTTACGGTATTTTTGGTGACTGTGCAAGTATTTGGGACATCTCGTGGCATAATCGGTAACTTGGCTTGTTTAACGGTACTTTCTCTTGGGTTACCGGATCAATACATTTGTTGTATAGAAACTGTGTGATTGTGAAAAAAACCTGTTTCACGAAGTCTGCTTGTTTTTCTGAACATAACATTTATTATAATCCTGGTAAAAATGCCAGGATCCTGGTACGTCTGGCAACTCTAGTTCACTTAAAAGGAAGAAGTCTGAATTACATCAGTAACATATCCAACACCTTAAATTGTTCACCTAAAGTGGTTTTCATCACTTTTTTACGTTATTTTTCTTTTCTTTTAAAGAATTTCTAAAAAAAATTGATAGCATTTTATTATTGATCATTTTCGGCAGTGATTTAGGTCATAAAAATCCGCCCCTAGCAACAACAAGAGTGTACAAGGGTGCTCAAAGAAAACAAGAGACCTGGACAGTAGATCCACGGGGCCTTTCGATTGATTGAAAAAAAATTGTTTTGTTGTATAACAAAAAGAGAATTTATTTGATAACTTGAATTGAAATATTTTTGAATCACTCGGTTAAATAAAATTAAGTGATTGTTTTTATTAGGGTTGCAACATTTCAAGACTAATCTCCTTGACAACTGGTAATTTTTTAGAAGAAAATGTTTACTACTTACGTATTTAAGGAAATTTTCCGTTTGGGTAAATTAAAATGCACGACAACAGCATCCGTCGAAAGGGGTCGACCACAAATTACGTAACGCTGGAGAGGGAGAGGGGGTTTTAGGCAGCTTTTCGTTGCTAAAGGTCGAGGGCTCCGAGCTGCCGGATGAGTCCATTCCCTAAACCTGTCGCTTTACGGGGGAGCGCGTCCCTTCCCAGGGCATTTTGACAGCCCTACTCCAGTTGGGCTGTCATTAACCTTGACTGTTCGTCTCCGCGAGGTGCAAGTTTTCAATTGCATTTCTCTACCAGAGTAAAGCGATTTGTGTGAAGTTCAGGATAAGAGATTATTATTTTGTTGTGATCATTGCAATGCGTCCGGTTCAGAGCAACTTGCATAAGGCCGACCTTTACAGTTAGACGCGTGAAGTCGTTGCAAAAGCATATCAACTTATGACGAGAGTACTGAAAGGAAGTATTGAAAATATCAAAGCAGGAAGTAGTTGTGTCGGGTGTTTCGAAAATATCTATTCGCAGACCTAGTAAGGAAATTAACGGTATTCAATGGGGAGAATCGTGTTCATTTTCACCTCCTAATAGGGGAAGAGAAAGGAAATGGAATCTGCTTTCGACAGTTTCAATGAGAGTGTGATTCGCTGCCCAATTATTTAATAGACCTTATCAAGAAATCGTTATTTTTACCGGAAACGACACGAATGATAGTAATGAAAGTGTGTAGTAGTGATAGTGATACTAGTTATGATGGTGACGAAACGGGTATCAGTGGTGGATGATGAGTAGTTTAGTGTTACGTAATGCTGATGTTTATTTTTAAAACTTTTCAACATTTGCTGAAAAATTCTTTTATTCTATTCTACTATTTATATTAAAACATCATAACAAACTAAATTAGAATATAATGAAGTAAAAAAATATGTTGTATAAATTGTTACAATAAAGGTAACTAATTTTCAGCAATGATATATTGATTGAATCTGTTAGATTACGGAAAAAATATTCAAAAGTGATCTACAGTATTTTTAGAACCCAATGAAATCGGTGCAATGGACTTGGGGTCCATGCGTCGTCATCCACGAAGGGTGTGCACGACTTGTCAGAAATTTTCTCGCCTACGCGTCCTTCATTCACAAATTGTCCTCAATCTTATTGTTACGTGCAGTCTGTACCAACTATTTAGTTAGTTTAGTTTAGTTAGTGCCTTATTTTACGTGGCGATACTCGGGCCATCAGGCCCGCTCTTCCGTCTGACCACGCAAATTTCGCTACGCTCATTTCAACTATTTCTAACTTTAATTATCGTACATTTCAATACATAACACAAATACAAATAATTCGACTGCTTACAAACAATACGACTGCTTTATAATTGGTTTTTAGATATTGTAATGGGGGGGGGGGAATCTTGTCGCAAGCGTTACGTAATTTATTAGAGGCGGATTGATGCACGCGTTACTGCTGCCTTACAAGGGGGAGAAGGGGTATTCAAAATACTCCAAATTTGCGTTACGTAATTTATGGACGGTCCCAAAGGATTTTTTCTATTTTGAAAATAATACATAATTATAAAAGATTAGAAGAGCGAATGTTGCTTTCTTTCCTGCCTTCCTTTTCCTTGTATGAATTGAAGACCTTGGGGGAAAAACATGCTATGCCACATTTGTGATAAAATTGAAATATTAGTGTATTTCGACGCCCCATAGATGTATCTTGATTAAAGTGCTTTCGTCTCGTTTTAGTTTCAACAAAATTCAAGAACTATATTAATTTCTTTTAATCGTGCAATATTAACAATAGTATTACAAACTTGTTGTACCCTTGTTACCAACTTAAGACTTCGACTTGTTCAGCTCCGGATAGTGCGTCAACCTTAATTTCTGAAAAATATGTAATTAATAGACATTTTATATGTTCACGTGGTAATGAGTGTTAATTATTGATATGAGGAAATTATTACAGCTCCATTGTACTGAAGCATCAATACAGAGATGTTAGGTTTTTATTTTTAAAGATTCGTGATAAGATGGCAGTGTAATTCATAACTTAATATTCTTTATGCCAATGTGTAGAATGCAACGTCTAAATCTTTACTTTCCTTTTTCTCAGTACTTACGTATAGTGGCATAGCATGTTATTGCCCCGAGATCTTCAGTTGGGAGAGAACCTTTGAAATTCATAGGAGAGAAACACATTCAAAAAATGACACCGTAAAAGGACGGCTCGACTCTACATATATTTGTAATGTAGGATGTTTAGGACTCTTTTCACATTTTTATCATGAATGTCAATGCACGTTATAGAGACCGTTTTGACAGTTTTTGCTTGGCTAGTGCTGGCAGTACTACTGCAGATTATGTCCATGTGCGGATGAGTAGCATTGTTTTGCGTTCCTTGATACTGTTTTGCTTCGTTTATATTTGAAAGTTCATCATATCTCTAGCTTTTTCAATTCTGGCAGATCCGTCGCGAGGGACTCAGATACTTGGAGAGGGTCGGAAATTGTTATTTACACGGCAGTTCGTTCCCCTTCCGTTCAGTTCCCTGTGCAGATACATTGCTTACGACCTTTTAAAAATGTCTCACGGAATTCAGGGCCAAACACTGTTCTTGAGTTTCCAATTGTCTTACTTTTGCACTTATATTTGGTCCTTCGGAACAGTTGTAATGTAAGATAATAGGGAGCAGTACTTTCAGTACTCGCAGTTCGGTTGGTTTTGTTTGCGCGCCGTGAAGTCGATTTGGTTCAAGACTATTGCGACCACGGTGTAAGATAACTTACACCGTGATTCCCTCAGCACGATGCCCGGCATCGACCGCCTGATCCAGTAAATCTGTCTAGAGTGATTTTAAGTTTGTTGTTTTTCAGTATCATCAAGACAGATTTATATGACAGTAAGCTGTATCCAAGTACAAGGATTATACTAAGTTGGAGCCTGGGTTGGAGAAAATACTTTAAATTTAATATTTAAAAACTTCGCCAAAATACTTTATTATATATACTTAAGTATTTAAATACCTACTCAAAATACATTAAGTTTTAATTTTCTAAATACGTACGTGTTTAAAATACTTCAAAAACCGGCACCCAAAATAAGTAAATATAATAATTTTGTATTATATATTTTGATTGCAATAATATATTGTAATTGTCAATAAAATGGGTAATATATTAGTAATTGACAGTCATACAAATTTCTGAGCAAATACTAACCATGGATTAACATGGTTATTCATCCATGTACTAACTCTAATAAACATATGTACAAACACATTCAAATATAAAATTATATAAAAATATGTCTAACACAAATAAATTTAATTTCCTTTTAAAACGCCTAATTTTTCAAAAAAAATCATCAGGCAATAAACTCCGAGTTGTCGAATGTGTAAAACACGCAAAGGAAAACAGTAGTTCAACTGGCGCCGATAAACGTGAACTAGTGTTATAACGAATAAACGCTCTTTTATTGTCGGATAATTGTCCAGCACATTTAATGATTTAGGTTTATCATTTAAAATGAAGAGAATCTGAATTCAACTGCTAAAAGAAGCCTTTAGTTTTGTTCCAATGAGGTCAGTGCCGGCGCTGTAGGCATGGACAGACCGGGCGATCGCCCGGGGCCCCGCAAGTCAAGGGGCCCGATGATGGGACCGATGGGGAAAAATTAGTAAAACATTGAAAAAGAAATTAAAACTCGACAAAATCGTTAACATTTTATAAGTCGGTACAGTAGTTTGATATTTCGTAAAATTTTCAATTAATTGCTTACCTTGAATAGTTAATTACAGCCGGACAATCCATTTTAAGTGACCATAACATCTTGCTCTCAAAATTACCTTCGTATGGTATTGCCCTAGATTGAATATCTTCGTACCTTAAACATCGGACTCAAATAGTAGAAATACCGTACTGGCACGAAAGGGCATTACATACTTATGTTTCCAATTCTTTGCCAATTGAGCATGGGGTCCCGCAAGGTTCGATCTTAGGGCCTATCCTCTTTCTGTTATATGTAAACGATATGCCCTCGTCTATTAAAATGGAAGAACGGTTCTGTTTGCCGATGACACGAATGTTCTTTGCAAAAATGAAGCAATAAATAGTACGATTTCAGAAGTTTCAAATTGATTTAATAATAACAAATTAATTGTTAACAAAAGAAAAACTGTTTCAATGCATTTTTGCATTTCAAATTGGCAATCGCATGTTTTATTGAAAATGAACAATATACAATTAGATGATGTTGAGGTAACAAAATTTTTAGGTCTCTCAATTCAATCAAACCTCAAATGGGATGTACATATAACAGAATTAAACACTAAATTAAATTCATTATGTTACGCATTCAGAATTCTTTCAAATTCTGTCAGCCTTCATGCAGCTCGTTGCGTTTATTGTGCAAATGTACATTTCCGCCTGAGATATGGCATAATATTCTGGGGAAGCTCATCCTGTACTACTCAGACCTTCAGATTGCAAAAGAAAATTATTCGAATAATGAAAAAATGCCTTCCACGTGATCCCTGCAAGCCTCTTTTCATTGAGCTTGGAATCATACTATTGCCTTGTATATTTATTTACGAATCTGTAATGTTTATCAAAAATTACCTACTTAACGGAGGGAACGTATTTTAATGCAATATTGATATTTATAATTACAACACACACCGTAGAAATCACGTGCATCAAGTGTCAGTATCAACAGCTCAGTACAAGAAATCAACATACAATACATGTACGTTACTTTACAACGCATTGCCAGATGACATTAAACAATTAAAGTCGGTACACAAATTTAAGTTAAAAGTAAAATATTTTCTGCTGCAAAACTGTTTCTATACCATTAGAGACTATACTGAGCGTCAAAAAGAAAAACAATGTTTATTTTAGCAAAACAATGATGTATAATGAATTAGTTTACGTTTGTATTGTATACATTTTTTAAAAATATTTAATACGCCTGTAACAAGTAATGTACTTCAGCTTCCGGGTCAATTACCCCCATCTCGATCAGGTTTTTGTCCAGTTTCCCTGATTCATTGAGCAAATGCTGAGATAGCCCCTTGTTTTGCTTCTGGACGTAAATGTAACTTCACTGTGCGCAGTTTTGTTGAGCACTCCTTTTGCTTGTAATGGTAGTAGCAGAATTGATGTTCATTACTATTTTGTTAGCAATACAGAAAAATCAAATCAGCAGTTCATTTACCGTTGAAATTGATTTCCTATGATTCGGGAACAAACATTTTTCAAATTTTTGTTTTTCTAAAATTATAATTATTTTCTAAATTCTTGTTTCTAGCTTTTCAATTTCTTTTTTTAATTCTGGGCCTCAAGAAAATGTGCGCAGATGATCTCTTTCCCCACACGTCATCTACAGTTTTTACTGTTTTTGACCATATAAATAAATAGACTCCAGGGGCGGATCCAGTCCATCACTGTGGGGGGGGTGTCGTAGATTTTTGTTAAAAAATAAACATCTTCTTTCGGATCTCCCACTTTGGAGTACGGTAGATCAATTACTTATGTTTCATTCAATATTCCTTCAGATGTTGCCTTTTTCCTCTCTTAACATTTTTGCTCCCATTTTTTGATATTATTTTTGCTGGAAATCTGAACTGCTCATAGTGGATTATTTTTCTGAATTGTTCTTTATTTTCAATTAATTTATCAGTATTTTTAATTCATTCAAGTCTTCTTGGATTAATTTAAACCAATTCCTCTTAGTTTTTTCTATTTAAAAACTAATATGTTGTTATTGTTATTATTATTACAGGCAAATTCTCCCCATGTATGGAAGACGCCAAGCAAAAGACAATTCAATTTACAATTCCGAACATTTGTTTTGCAATTTTCGAAAATGCGGAGTGCGCCGAAAAAAGGACCATCACTACTATCTTTGCAGTTCTTTGCTACGTACGAGGATAAAAATGAAAGAAAAAAATTTGAAGCCATTTCTAAGAAAATTGTTTAAAATGGTTTTATAAGCGACTAGGTTTCATCTAAAATTACGCAAACAATACTCATATTTCCGAAATATTAAACATTATCTCTTTTGAAAAAAACATTATCTTCAAAATTATAGTTGTATGAAGTTGCCGAAAAAAAATTAATTTTTGCAACTTTTGAAAAATGAGGGTTTTCAACGAACATGAGACCTGCACCATTCTCTCAAACTTCCTTCACACTATCCTACAACAGAACTTAATAAAAAACAATGGGTCCTTTTTTTGAAAATTTTGAAAATGTCCCAGAGGCTTAATGTACATACAGTACCTACCTCCAGAATTAAAATATCGGATTCAAATTCAAAGAGCCGGGACATCAGCCAGATAAATTGGAAAATATCAATTTTGGAGAAAATCGGCTGAATGGTTTAACCGCTAGCATTGTTCACGGACGGACAGACACTTTGCACAAACATTTTGCCGTCATTCGATTTTTCAGTATCAAGGACCCCAAAAACTTAGATTATGACTACACCATGTGTTAGAGGATGTTTTTCTAAATTTAGCAACTGTATTTATCCACTTTTGCCTTACCGGGTTCCTTCAATAAGAGTTTTTCTGCCAAAATTCGCCGCTTTTCCCGCAGCATTACATAACTTTCCCTTTTCAAGAAGGAACTTCTTAAGGCCGAGAAAGTAAAAAAAGTTTTTCTCCATAATTGTTGATGTTAGAAGATGCCGACAAATTTTGAATATTTTCAATTTCTGGAAAATCAGGTAGGTATTTTAACAAACATGAGACCTGCACCATTCTCTTAAACGTTCTTCACAATATTCAACAACAATAAACCATCAAAACGATGGAGTCGTTTTTGAGAAAAAAATTGTTTAAATTAAATTAATAATTGCTTATATTTCACGCACAATTACGCGAAAATACTCAAATTTTCGAAAAATATACATGACATTATTTCAAAATCTATCTTCATGGAATAGATTTTATTAAGGAAAAAAATTTAATTTTTTCAATTTTCGAAAAATCAGGGTTTTTAAAGGAAATGAGACTTGCGCCATTCTCTTAAACGTCCTTTACACTATCCAAGAACGAAATTTAGTAAAAAACAACGGAGCCATTTTTTAACAAAAAATGAAAATATCCCACGGGCTTGATGTACGGTACTCATAAAATTAAAATATCGGTTTTAAATTCAATGTGCCGGGACATCAGCGAGATGGATTGGGGAATATCAATTTCGGAGAAAATCGGCTGAACGGTTTAGGCGCTAGCGTTGTTCACAGACAAACGGACAGACGTTTTGCCTTCAATCGATTTTTGTGTACCAAGGACCCACAAATCATGGATTCTTGCTACACCACGTGTTAGAGGATTTTTTTCTCTAAATTTAGAAGCCGGATTTATCCATTTTTTCGTTACTAGGTCCCGGCAATAAGAGTTTTTCTGCCGAAAAATTGCCACTTTTCTCCGCAGTATTATATAACTTTCTCTTCTTAATACATTTATTCTTGATGTAAATTCTGTCACTTTGTGCGACCCACTATTACCAACTAGGACTGTAGCGCCCTCGTGGTCCTAGTTTGAACTACTATAGGCTCGCTCCATGCAAGGAGCTCAGTTGGTCTCAGTTCGTTCTCATGTACTGTGTGAGCCACCTCGTGTGTGTAATGCGTTAGTCATGCATGTGGGTCCTCTCAAGAAGTGTTCTATTTATTCGCTCTCGTAACCCACTTCAAGTGCTACCTTTTTCTAACATTGGTTATGGGCCCAGTTCACGCACGGGCGATCGAGTCGCGATAAAGAAAGCACGAGAAGAAAACCGTTGCAGACGAAAGCAAGAAGTCGAGTGGCGAAGTACGAAGTACGTAGTTGAGAAGATCGCGAGATCCGCCGATCGAAGCGAGCAAGAAGCGAGTGCAAGCACGGGATCGTGTGTGAGAGTGCAAAAAGGCTCGAATTTTGTGCGACGCTAATTGTGTAACTTTTCTCGAACATCGAGGAGAAAAACAGACAAGAAGCCGCCATCTTGTTACACGCGAGCTGTGATTGGTCGTTCAACGGAGTGCGCGCGATTGCACTTACACGTTCAGAAAGCGCGAAGGGAATAGACGGTTCAAGAATTCGTGGTTACATATTAAAGTTTTGTATCGCAGTGTCGGTGATTAATCATGAACGCGAGCGGCATGGTGCGCATCGAGGCCCTCGGGCGCGATAACTATGACACGTGGAGGATACAAATGAAGGCATTGTTAGTAAAAAACGATGCATGGGTATATGTTAGCGGAGGAACTGCCAAACCCGAACCGACGGAAGAAAACGCAGCAGAGATTCAAGAGTGGATAAACAAGGACGAAAAGGCGAAGTCCGACCTAATTCTTTCGATCGGACGTGATCAATTGAAATTAGTAAAAAATTGTGCAACGTCGCGCGCCTTGTGGCTGAAACTTGAGGAGACCTACGCGTCAAAAGGACCGGCCCGAAAAGCGTCGTTGTTAAAGAATTTGACCTTGAAGAAAATGCACGACAACGACGACGTCCCACGTTCACTTGCGCGAATTTTTTGATTCGGTCGATAAGCTAGCGGAAATGGACATAACAATAACGATGACTTACTCGCAATCATGCTGCTGTATAGCTTGCCAGCGAGCTATGAAAACTTCCGCGTGGCGATCGAAAGTCGTGATACGTTGCCTACACCTGACAACCTTAGGACAAAGATCACCGAGGAATATGATGCGAGGAAGAATTCGAATTCGTCGAGTTCGAATCAAGGAGCAATGTACGTCCAGAAAAAGCTGCTACCGAAGAACAAAAATGGGAGAGCAAGTGATGACAAAAAGAACCAAAAAGGAAACACGTTCAGTTATAAATGTTTTAAATGTCATGAACAGGGGCACAAGGCATCGGAATGTCCACTCAAAAGGAAGAACAGTGACAACTCGGCAAATGTGGTCCTACTATCGACGGAAGCGAAGATCGACATGTGTCAGAATGTAAGCGACATAACCCTTGAGTGACTGGTGCCTCGACAGTGGTTGTACTTCACACCTGTGTCGAGACTTAAATCAATTCACAGATGTGGGAAATGGTTCAGGTGGCCAGGTGAAGTTAGCCAACAACGCGTCCGCCGAAATCAAGAGAAAAGGCACAGCCGTGATCAAAACGAAGATGCAAGGTGATTCACGTGACGTGAAAGTGATCGATGTATTGCACGTTCCTGAACTGAGACATAACCTTTATCAGTGTCGAAAATTACTGATAAAGGATACAAAGTGCTGTTCGACAAGTATCAGGCTGAAATTTTCGACGAAGAAGGCGATACCAAAGTAATCGCAAAACGAGTCGATGATCTGTATTACGTCAGAGGTGAATCATCGGAAAGCTGTCAAAGTGGAGTTTCCGTAGAAAAAGAGGAGATCGAACCCAAGAACCTCACTCAAAATTGGCATAAGAGAATGGGACACCTAAATTTTCGGGATCTGGTCAACGCATCGAAGACCGGAGTCATTCAGGGCGTTACTTTGCCGAACGGATCTGAAGATGCAAGCTGTGACATTTGCCTCAAGGGGAAGATGGCGAGACCGTCGTTTCCGAAACAAACCAGTCGAAGTACGAGTAGGTTGGAGATTATACACACAGACTTGTGCGGTCCTATGAGAATCGCCTCCAACGGGGGATCGGTGTATCTACTAACATTTATTGATGACTTTTCAAGATGGGCTGAGGTGCGTTTCCTGAGGAACAAAAGTCAAGTCTTGAAGAATTCAAAAGTTTCAAGGCTCTTGTCGAGAATAAGCACGAAGCTAAAATTAAGGAAATCCAGTCGGATAACGGAAGAGAATACGTGAATGCAGAATTCGACGCTTTTCTGAAGTCGGAGGGCATTAAACGTCGACTCACGGCTCCGTACACGCCGCAACAGAACGGGGTAGCGGAGAGGATGAACAGAACGCTGATCGAAATGGCTCGCTGTTTGTTGATCCAATCTGGGCTGCCATCGACGTTCTGGGCTGAAGCCGTCTCTACGGCGTGTCACATCAGAAATCGGTGCCCAGCAAAGAAGATTGAGAAAAAGACACCTTACGAGCTTTGGAACGATAGAGTTCCAAACGTCGCCTACTTTCGAAATTTCGGATGCAGAGCTTTCGTACTCAACAAGGCGCCAAACAAGGGGAAGTTAGATGACAGAGCAACAGAAGGAATTTTCGTGGGCTATGCTGACCAGTCGAAGGCATATCGAATTTGGTTGCCAAAGTCTAGAAAGATCGAAATTACCAGAGATGTGAGATTCATCGAGAACTGCCCCGCGCCTGCTGTCAACGATGTTATTGAACGAGATTGGTTCGATGTGGATCTTGGCAGATCATCTACCGAAGAAATCGTTCGCGAATCTGAGCCGAGCGACGAAAAACATGATGCACGGGAATCATCAGACGACGAGGAGCCCTTCCTTGGATTCCCACCATCGATCGTCCAAAACGAGGCTACAGAAGATGGAGCTGGAGAGGACGGAGCTCAAGACGAAATCGTGGCACCAAATCGACGTCGCGGGCGGCCGAGAATCATCCGAACTGGACGTCCTGGGCGACCACGAAAAGACAACACTGGTGGCGCGAGTGTGGAGCCGGTAACCGCAGACGTTGCCGAGGTTTCTACGTTGGACGCAATGTCTGGATCCGATTCTTCGGAGTGGAAAAACTCGATGGCCTCAGAAGTGAAGTCGATCAATCCAAAAAGGGACATGGGAGATAGTGGCCAGGCCGAAGAATCAGCGCACTATTGGAAGCAGATTCGTTCTGCGAACTAAGTACAAAGCTGATGGCACAATTGAAAAGCGCAAGGCACGCGTGGTGGCGCGCGGATTCGGCTTGAGACCTGAAATCGACTTCCACGAGACGTTTGCACCAGTGGCAAGACTATCATCGATACGGACCGTGGTAGCTGTGGCAGTTATTCAAGACATGCACGCTCGACAACTGGACATCTCAACCGCTTATTTGAACGGAGTCATTAAGGAGCGTATCTTCATGGAAGCTCCCAAACATTTAACTGAGGTCCTCGAGCATATCGTGGAGAACGAGAAAAAGGACACAGATATCAGAGGAAGAGCTCAAGAAATGGGGAAGCAGTTACTTGAAGAAGACGCAGTTCTGTTGTTGAAGAAGGGGCTTTACGGTCTACCACAGGCAGGTAGAGCATGGAACGAGCGACTAGATGAAGAACTGCGAAAGCTTGGAGCAGTCCCATCTGACGCAGATCCATGCGTGTACATCATTCAAGCAGCTGAAGCAACAAGTTACATCGTTATTTACGTCGATGACATGGTGGTATTCTCAACGAGCGAGGCGGAGATTGATCGAGTCAAGAATCATCTTTGTGAAAGTTCGAGGTAAAGGACTTGGGAGAACTTGGATATTGCTTAGGACTTGAATTTAACCGAAGAGAGGGGTGCATTGCGATAAATCAAAAGGGATACATCAACGAGATACTTGAGAAGTATCGAATGAGTGACTGTAACCCTGTATCCACTCCGTTGGAACCTGGTACAAAATTGATGAAAGTTGAAGGAGAGGACGCTTGCCCAAAACATATCCCTTATCGTGAACTTGTGGGCAGTCTGATGTATTTGTCGGTCGGAACGCGGCCTGACATAGCTCAACGCCGTGAGTTACCTCAGCCAGTTCAACAACTGTTTTGGAGAACTTCATTGGAAGGCGGCTAAGAGGGTTCCTACGCTACTTAAAGGGGACGAGTGACCTGAGTTTGATGTATTCCAAGAAAAGTGAACCGGCTGTAATGTTCACGGATGCAGATTGGGGCAGCGGTCTTATTGACAGGAAATCCTATACAGGATACTCTTTCCTATTTGGAGGAGCTGCAGTCAGTTGGGCATCGGAGGAAGCAACCGACAGTCGCCTTGTCCTCGACTGAAGCCGAATACTTGGCGTTAACCGAAGCGTCCAAGGAGGCCATTTATATGAGAAGATTACTGAAGAGTCTCGGAGTCAACATGAAGAGCATTGTTGTGAAAATGACAATGTTGGCGCTCAGAAGTTATCTTCAAATCCAGTGTTCCACGATCGTACCAAACATGTGGATATTAAGCACCATTTCGTCCGTGATGTCGTGAAGTCAGGAGAGATCACCATCGAGCACGTGCCCACTCAAGACATGGTAGCTGACGTGTTGACTAAAGGACTTACCCGTGTGAAACATGAAAACTGTGTCAAGGGACTCGGACTGAAATGCATGTGATCTTGTGTTTTGGTTTTGTATGGTAATCGTGGTTCGAGGGGAAGTATTGATGTAAATTCTGTCACTTTGTGCGACCCACTATTACCAACTAGGACTGTAGCGCCCTCGTGGTCCTAGTTTGAACTACTATAGGCTCGCTCCATGCAAGGAGCTCAGTTGGTCTCAGTTCGTTCTCATGTACTGTGTGAGCCACCTCGTGTGTGTAATGCGTTAGTCATGCATGTGGGTCCTCTCAAGAAGTGTTCTATTTATTCGCTCTCGTAACCCACTTCAAGTGCTACCTTTTTCTAACAATTCTTAAGGTCGAGAAAGTAAAAATGGAACATTTTTTCTATAATTTGCATCGAATCAAAGAATAAATTACCCGAAAACTCGGCCTTTTTTCAAAAAATTGTACATGACCTTTTTTAAAGATTGATTTTTTTAGAAAATATTTAATTTAAAACAAACATCTTTATCTTTAATATTGTACTTTTGCAATGTTAACTTTTTACGATTTTCGAAAGAACAGTGAGTTCGGGAAATGGGACTAGCACCACTTTTTAAACCCTTCTTGTACATTCGATGAGAAAATTGAAAGAAAAAAATTGCAGCCGGATTGAGAAAAAATGTTTAATATTGCTCAAGTTTCATGAAAAATTACGCGATAACAACTCTTATTTTCAACAAAAAAAGTACATGACCGTATTTCAAGAACATTTCATTTTAAACAAAATCTCTTTCTTCAATATGGTAATTGTAGGAAAATGTCGAAAGAAATTGAACTTTCGTAAATTTTGATTAAACAGGGGTTTCAATGAAAATGAGACCTGCACCTTTCTTTTAAGTGTCCTTTACGCTATCCGAAGACAGTGTTAAATAAAACTAGTGGTGCTACAGAATGGCATAGACTTTCCCGTATTAGTTTTCTATTTCCTTCGGTCTCGGCTAGCTATTCGGAATTGCAACATACTCTTGCCAGCTGCCATCTATCATAGTACAAACTACATTTTTTGACATTTTCTTAATTTTTCGGTTTCCTAATGGTAGAACGGAAATATTCATTTTAGAATATTAAAGAACACAAAAACCTAGTCCTAAATGGCAATTTTCTCTTAAAAATGTTGTGCCGTTTTAAAGAAAATAGCATTTTAGCGCTACTAAAAATGCGAAATTTGAAGCTCTTTTTCACAAAAAATTTTTGAGTCTTCAAAATACTTTATTTATAGTCATTTGAAGCACAAACACTCACAAATATAATAATGTTTACAAAATGCTGGTAATGTGTATATTAAAGATGTGAGAGATCTTTCAAAAAATTACGTTTGTATAATTTTCGAAAAAACAAAAAGATACCTCAAATAAACCTTACGTCATATCAAAGAGTGCATTTAGCACTATCCGACCGGAAAGTTTGAAGAAATTTTCTCAAGCCATTTATGAGAAAATGGCGTTTGAGCATGTTTGAAAATGTGGAATTTTGAGCTAGTTTTCACAGAAATTTCTTGTTCACAGAAAACGGTTGTGTTATCGAGAAACTTTACTAGACATTATTTAAAGCACATGTATTCGTAAATATAATGTGAACAAAGCGCCGCTAATGTAAATATTATCGACGTGAGAGATGTCTCTAGACGTAAATAATTAGGGGTTTTTTTCTTAATTTAACAACTGGTTTTATACACTTTTTCGTTATCAGCGCCCGGCAATGAAATTTTTCTGGCGAAAATTGGCCATTTTTTTCGCGCAGCATAGGTGTTAATAGCGCAGAAAATGCAATATCTTAATATTGCGTAGCTGCTTTTATAATTCGGGAAAGTACGTGCTGTTCTAGCACCACTAGTTCAGTTTTGTTATATATTTTTTATTATCTGTGGGGGCCCTGAGGCATGAGCCAGACGAGGCTGCCTTTGCCTAAAGATGGCCCTGGGGCTCATATTATATAAATGGTTCATATCACCACCTTTAACTCTATCTACATCTAATAAACGGAAAATACTATTTCTTTTTGAGAGTAAAAATTTGATTGTTATGACTAGACCTCGGAATTTTACTCACAAAAAAGGTTTGATTTAGGCACCTAAAATAGGCAACAAAATTACGAAATTAGGCTTTAAAAGGCATTCAAATCGACGTTTGAAGCACTTAAAATAAGTTACAGAATGACTAAGCCAGGCAAAATATAGACATGAAAAAGTTATATTTCTGGCATATAGAAATTGTCTCAAAAGGATTAAATTAGGCAATTTTTATTATGCAGGAAAAAGTATTTTTACATTTATGAAAGGGACTACAAGCATATTTTCTTCACGTTCATAATTAGCAGTATAGTATATAATCAATATTTTCTCCAAATTTTTTTCGAAGAGGCTGTCTTGTCTATTAAAATAATTTTTAAGGCTGAAAATGAACTTTTTACTAACAGATTTATAGGAGCAAACAAATTTAGTTACATTTCTCATGCTCACGTTTCCTGGAATTTTGTCACTCGTCCGTTCTTTCCAACCCCCCAAAAAACTTGTACCACACGACCCATTTAAACATTGAACAGTATTTTGTGATATACGCCTGTCTGAGAGTGAGTTTTTGCCTGGCCTGTCTGTCGCTTTCCTCGTCTGGACTTCGCAGACGACGCGCTGCGGCGATAAGCCTCAAACCTGCCAACAGCGCAGTCTGCATCAGGAATGGGTGCAATTGCCCAAGAAGGGCGTGCTGATCGGAGACGAGCGTGAATCATCCTTATTATGTGGACTTGCAGGGTTTCTTTTGTTCGGTATTTTGAGTGAAAGATTTCGGTGCGTTGTTCGTTATTTGCATTTCGAAAAAGTTTTTGCGTTTCCGTAAAACGAATTTCAAAATTTAGCATTTTAAAATACTATCGTTCTTGAAAATCACTTGTTTTAGGCAAAAACATATTAAAACAGACATCAACCGCCCTTTTTAGGACATTTTAGGCATATTAGATGCTTTCAGTACATCTATTTTCTCAGGATTCGTAAACTTCTGCAATTACTTTTCACAACATCCTAAATAGGCATTTGCCCTAAAATCAGAGGTCTAGTTATGACTCATGATTTTAGGCATTAAACTGTTTAATTTCCAAGTAAATAACGTTTAAAAGCAATATATAATTGAAAGAGGATTTATTAATAAGGATATTCAAAATAACGCTGAACACTATCCCGCGCCGTTTGAGACCTAAGTTCACCAATTTATTATGTATATTATTCGCTCAGCTTAATAAAATTATTGTTCGCTTAATATTATTACATTTCTTCTCAAAATACAGAAACAAATAAAATATTTATTTATACATTTGAAGATTTGTGAAATGAAATGAAATATATATTTTTTAATTTGTTTCAAGATTAGGGGGGCAGTTGCCCCCCCCCCCCTTGCCCCCCCCCCGAATCCCGCCTCTGTCAAGACCCACAAAATATGGGTTCTGACCGCACAAGGCGTTAGAGGAAATAATTCACGATATACAGGAACAAGGTTGATTAACTTTTTCGTCTCCAGGGTTTTGGCAATTAGAATTTTTATGTCGAAAGTTCAGTTTCCCGGCTTACTATTACAATACATTCTCTTCAAATGAATTAGGCCGAGAAAGAAGAATGATTATAGATTGAATAAAATGAATGAATAGAAGATAGGTTGGTTTGTGTTTGATAATTGAGTATCATGTGTATTTTGTGGTTTTATACCTCATATCATTTCGATG